>CM046449.1:53798508-53828508 GCA_025506515.1 Flaveria trinervia | reverse complement strand
ATTCCTACGAAAGACACTATTCCTACGGAGTCCAAACACTTGTATAATGCAAGTGTTACAACTCAACAAGGCAGTTATGCGAATCCCAGAAATCCGATGATTCCTTAACTGACACAAATCAAATCCCAAGAGATCCGGTGTTTCCTATAACAGAAACATCATTTTCTATATAAATGGATCCTAGGTTTCGATTCAAGGACGCTCGATTAGAAGATTGATTGAACAACAACAACAATAGCAATACAACAAATCCACAAACAGCGGACATCGCATCAACTCATTCAATCAAACCCTAGCAGCCGTCTCATCATCATTCATTCATTATTTTGTAATCATTAACATATTTTAGTGAAAAACATATTATTCATTAACTGTGTTTCTGTTAGTGTGTTCTTGAATCATCATTAATATTGAAACTTATTACAAAACAATTAAACCAAGCCAACGTTGATTCCGCAAAGGTTGACGTGTCTTCGACCAACACTAATAATTCCTATCTGCGATCCTTGGATTCACAAGTGGTTTCAGAGCCAAGTGCTCATTGATTTAGATCAATTCATCTATTAGTGTTAGTTGTGTTTAATTGCTTTGAATTCTGTAGATTTGTCAGCTTTTACTAATTAGATCTACTGTTTTTAAAGGAATTTTGTGTGAAACTTGTTTGCCGTTCAACGGCAGTCGATTAGATTAACTCGTATCTATAATCAAATCAATTGAATAGCAAATCCTGTTGATCATTCTCATCAATTAACATCATGAGCAATTTCAATGGATCATCTTACCAACCACCGAAGTTGGAAACAAAAGCAGATTTCAAATCCTGGAAAATCAACTTTAGGAATCATGTGAACTACACAAATCTTGACTTGTGGGAGTCCATCACTGAAGGTCCTTATATTCCACCCACCCTTGGGCCGGATTATAATGATAAAAATCAACCAATCAGTACCAGAGATCTATCACCTGATGATATCAAAAAGGTCAAAGTTGATATCAAAGCATACAGTTTGCTTAGTATGGCTTTACCTGAAGAGATATTGATCAGGTGTGAGAACTACAAAGCAGCAAACTCCTTGTGGAAGATACTTCATACTCTCTGCGAAGGGAGTGATGAGATCAGAAGCATAAGGAGAGACACCCTCAGGTCATAATATGAAACATTTCATCATGTTGCGGGTGAATCAATTCCTCAACAACTTCATTGATTCATGCAGTTGGTAACTGAGATGAATATTTTGGAGTTGAAATATACCAATAAGGAATTAAATAAGAAAATGCTCCACACTTTTGCCAGAAAGTTGGAAGCAAACAACATCCATGTTCAAGAATACCATAGATCTCAAGTCAACTGGACTATATACACTGGTTGCAAAAGTGAAAGCTCTTGAAATGGATGAAAAATCAAGACACAAGAGTGTGAGAACCCATGTCTCACCTTATCACTTCAAAGAAACAAACAATGCTAGAAGTGCATTTATTCAAACAATGAAAGTGATAACTCTTGTGCTTTGAGCGATAATGAGGAGGAAGTTAGCTTTTATGCTTCTAAACCCTTAAAGAAATCATCTTAAAGTAAAAATCAAAAGGATAAAGGAAGAACTACTGATAGAAAAGATACAACTGCAGCAACAGCAAAGTCTTCACAATCAAACAATCAGTTAGAACCAATCAATGTGATATTGGATTCTGAAGAACAAAAAGCAGCCTTTGCAGCATTTAGTTCTAGTTTTCAAGCATATCTGGGAAGCTCTCTAACGTCAGCAAATATCTGCCAACAAGACTTAGAAGAACTACATCCTGATATAATGAAGAAATAGACCTACAATGGCATATGGCAATGATTGCTTATAGAGCAAAGCAATATCTCAGGAGAAACAAGAACTTGGCAGTAGCCAGTAAAACATCAAAGATTGGTGTTAACAAATCAAAGGTAAGATGCTTCAAGTGCAATCTTTATGGACATTTCTTTAGAGAATGTAATCAATAGTCATATCCAGAGATGAGACAACATCAATAGCATCAGCAACATCAGACTGAACCTCATCAATAATCAAACTCTCAAAGATCTCTACACAAACAATCTCTACTAATCAATACATCCCCACCAGCCACCAATGATTCAGCTGGACCAAGCAACTCAAAAGAGTCAGGGCTGATCATACTTCAAGATGGAACGTGTGACTGGAGTATGTATGAAGAAGAAGTCTTGGAAGAGAATCAAGCATTGATGGCTCATATGGAACACAAAGTTCCTCCAATGGCCAGAGAGATAAAAGAAAGGTTGTGTTCATCAACATGTGTTGAGAAGTTGAACGTTATACAGTCCGTGCTCAACAGTTGGCTGACAAAGTAAAAGAAACTATGATTTTTAATGAATCCCATGTTAGAAAACATAAATTGTATCAAATCAAAATTAACTCTTTGCAAAAGGATTTAGAAAAATTTATTTCTGAAAACTATAGCCTAAAAGGCCAAGTTGAGCATCTGGCCACTTCCTTAACAAAATCCATGGCTGATCATACTTCAACTGAAGTGAAACTTCAAAAGTTTCAATTATCATCTCAGCAATATGAGAAGCTGTTAAATTCTCATATTGAATAAAAAAACATGTATGGGTTGGGTTATAATGCTATTGCACCACCTATGAATGATAATTACACATCTCCACCTGAAACAATGACCAACACTCTGTCAATCATTTTGTGCCTAGCACCAAGATTAAAACAGAATCAACTCAAATCAATATTAACAATAAAGCTAAGGTGAGTGAAACTGAATCCTCTGAATCAGAATCTTTAAATCAAAATGATTCAGAATTTGATTATGATAATTGTGATGATTTGGATGATTCTGATGAACCTGATGTTGATCAAATGACAATTGGTAAGAATGTTCATATTAAAACCAGTATTCCCAAAGTTCTTGAAGAATCAAAGCTGCAATATCCTCCAGAGCAGAGAAACATGCTGAAGACTATCTGCAAGAGAATTGCTGAACTCAATGAAGGACTTAAAGAACTGAATCTTCAAAAAGGGGTTGATAGCTGTGGATCAACTGAAGAAGTACTTTTATCCCATGCAGATAAAGGCAAGAAGAAACAAGTATCAACTAAACAAAAGAAAATTTCTTCAGTAGAAGATCTGCGGAAAGCAAAGTCGGCTGAATCCGTAGAACTTCTGCGGAAGAAGAAAGCCAAATCTACGGATGAGGTACCAAAAAAAGAGGCTGTTAACAAACAAAAGATGTTGAATCTGAAGCAACAAAAGTCATCGAAGGACAAGAAAGAGTCAATTGGTGATACTTCAAAGAACAACAAGAACAAATCAAATTCTTCAAAAGAGGAAACAAAGGCTCCCAAACAGAACAAGAAAAAGAAGAAAGATGAGCCTGAAGAAGAATCTGAAGAAATGTATTGCAAGTGGTGTGATATGACAAACCACAATACAGAAGACTGCTGCTTCAGCAGTTACTATTCCATATGCAATATGATCAATCACATGACTTCAGAGTGTTACTTCAACAAATTCTGTGCTATTTGCAACAAAAATAATCATTCCACTCAGGAATGCTATTTAACAAAAAGAACAAAAGCAAAAGCACAAAGAAGTTAAAAACTGATTTGACAGAATCAAACTCTCAATCTACTGAAAGTCAAGATGATTCAAAGCAAAAGAAGGCAAGTCAAAAGCAAAAGTCAAAACCAAATCAGAAATCTTCTGAAGATGCAAATCAGTGAAGAAAAAACATCAAGTCAATCCAAAACACCTCACAAAAGGGTGGATTTGGGTGAGAATAAGTCAATCATCAGTGATAATTTCTTTGATCATTTTGAAAAGGGGTCACATGTGTCTCAATCAAAAGCAAAAGATGATAAAACCTTCAAAAGTATAGGTTCATCTTCTAAATCAAAATATCAACCAAAGAAAGATAAGGTAAAGGAAGAATCAATTAAGAAAGAAGATTCCAAAGCTTCTGCATCAGCTTCAACAGAATCATCCTCACCACCATCAAATAAAAATGAATCAACTAGATATGAAATTAATACTGAAAATTTAGGATTAAGTCATGAAGAAGTAACAATTTTAGACACTGATGACAAACCCAAGATCATTAAGACTTAGGTTGTCAATTCTAACTGATTTATTTCTGAATGCAGGAACAATATTGGAGAGCTAACAATAAGTTTCCAGGCATATGACAGGAAACTGTTCACTTCTCCATGACTTCAAACATAAAAATGCTTCTTATGTGGCATTTGGTGGGGATAAAAAGGGAGGTAAAATTATTGGTGAAAGAATGATAACAAATGGTGTGCTCAAGTTTGAGAAAGTAAATTATTGTGAAAATTACAGTATAATCTACTTAGTGTGTCTCAAATTTGTGATCAAAATTATACCACATTGTTTGATAATACTAATTGTTATATTCTCAAGCCAGGTTTTAATGTTCAGAAGAATGGATCCTCCTCAAAGCAGTAAGAAAAGGAAACACTTATGTTTTGGATATGAACAACACATCTCTCACAAAACATAAAACATGACTTTTATCTAAGTTATCAGAAGATGTATCTCAATTATGGTATAGAAGGCTTGTCCATTCTAACATGAAGAACATAAATAAATTGGTGAAAAATGACCTGGTCATTGGATTGCCAAACATAGAATTTCATTGCTCAACTCACTGTTCTTCTCGTTACAATGGAAAACAACATAGAGTGTCACATAAATCCAAAATTATCAATACTAATACTAAATCACTCAAATTGCCTCACATTTATCGGTTGGTCCTACCAATGTGATGAGCATTTGAAAAAGGCAATATTGTTTGGTGATAGTTGATGATTTCACTAGATTCACATGGGTCTTTTTCTTAAAACAAAAAAGTAAAACATCAGAAACATTAATGGACTTTGTGATCAAGATTGAGAATCAACTTGATACAAAATTTAAAACTTTTAGGAGTGACAATGGTACTGAATTTGTCAATTTTGAAATGGATTCCCTTTGCAGGAGCAAAGGTATTGCAAGGCAATTCAGTGCACCAAGAACTCCATAACAAAATGGAGTTACTGAATGAAGAAACAGAACTCTCATTGAAGCAGCCAGAACAATGCTAGCTGATTCACAATTGCCCATCACTTTTGGGCTGAGGCTGTGAATACTGCATGTAATGTTCAAAATAGAACATTAATTGTCAAAGAACATAACAAAACTCCTTATGATCTCTTGTTTAAAAAGGAAACCATACATAGGATATCTTAAAGTCTTTGGATGTCATGTATCTGTTTTAAACATAAAAGAGTTATTAGGAAAATTTTCAAAAAAGCATATGATGGTTTCTTTGTTGGGAACTCTTCAACATCTAAATCATGTAGGGTTTATATTCCTTAACATAACATTATGGAAGAAACTCCTAATGTCTCATTTGATGAATCTGTATTTACTAAGTCTGTTAAAGGTTCATCATGGTTGTTTAACATAGATGCTTTAACTAAATCATTTAACTATGATCATTTGAACACTGCAGGCTCTGATGAAGTTTGTTATCCATTTGTTCCACCTCTTACGAGTGAAGTAAGATTATCTGTTGATCCTCCAAGGATTCACCCATACTTGGGTGGAAACACATCAGCAGCAACTGCAGATACTGTATGTGGAAATGAATATGGTGCATCCGGAGATGTGAATGTTGTCCCTACAACAGATCCATTCTCTCAAGTGAATACAACGAATATTGAAAATGTTTCCAGAGAAGTTCCTGTAACTCCTACTGAAGAGCAAAATGTTTCCAGAGAAGTTCCTGAAACTCCTACTGAAGAGCAAAATGTTTCCGGAGAAGTTCTTGTAACACCTACTAAAGAGAAAAATATTTCGGAGAAGTTCCTATAACTCCTACTGAAGAGCAAAATGTTTCCGGAGAAGTTCTTGTAACTCCTACTGAAGAGCAAAATGAGTCCGAAGAAGTTCCTGTAACTCCTACGGAAGAGCAAACCGATACTGGAGATGCTTCTGTAGCCCATACAGAAGACACTCATGATCCCTTACCTCATGTTGAACATTTTGACTATTTCTTGAACTCTCAACCTGGGTTGGATCAGTCTGAAGCAATGGAAATGACTAATCTGGAATCATCCATGCCGGTTGAATCAACTCCATCAATGAGAATCCATAAGACTCATCCAATAAACAACATCATTGGAGATCCTACAAAGAGAACTACAAGGAGCCAAAGTGGTACTGCCAACCTTTGTCTCTTTAGTTGTTTTCTTTCTCAAGTAGTCCCTCCAATCATCACTGCTGCTTTAAAAAAGAATAGTTGGATTGAAGCTATGCAAGAAGAACTTTAACAATTTAGAAAGCAAAAGGTATGGTCCCTAGTTGATTTGCCAGAAGAACAACATCCTATTGGCACAAGGTGGCTATACAAAAACAAACTGGATGATAGAGGGCTTATAGTAAGAAACAAAGCAAGGTTGATTGCACAAGGATACACACAAGAAGAGGGAATAGATTATGATGAAGTTTTTGCACCAGTTGCAAGAATTGAGGCCATAAGAGTGTTTCTAGCTTATGCATCTTATAAGAAGTTCACTGTGTATCAGATGGATGTCAAGTGTGCATTCCTATATGGGAAGATAGATGAGGAAGTTATGTGTCACAACCCCCTGGTTTTGAAGATCCTCATTATCCCCATAGGGTATACAAACTAGACAAAGCCTTGTATGGTCTTCATCAAGCACCAAGAAAGTGGTATGAAACACTATCATCTTTCTTACTCAAGCATGGCTACAAGGGAGGAACCATTGATCAGACACTCTTTCTCAAACAAGAACATCAAGATCTCTTAGTTGTTCAAATATATGTTGATGACATTATATTTGGCTCAACTAACAAGAAACTGTGTGTGAATTTCGAAAAGCTGATGAAATCTGAATTTTAGATGAGTTTAATGGGTAAATTAACCTTCTTTCTTGGTCTTCAAGTTCATCAAAAACCAGATGGGATATTCATCAATCAAGAAAAGTACATACATCAAATTCTAAAGAAATACAATCTTGCTGAAGTATCCTCATGCAAAACACCAGCATTAACAATTGACAAGATTGTTCCTCATCCTTCAGGAAAATCTATTGATAAAAAGTTATAAAGATCAATAATAGGTTCACTTATGTATCTAACTGCCAGTAGACCTAACATTATGTTTGTTGTGTGTGTGTGTGTGGGCTAGGTACCAATCTGATCCAAAGGAGTCTCATCTGAATGCTGTAAAAAGGATCTTCAGATACCTCAAAGGTAAACCAGGACTTGGTCTTTGGTATCCAAAGGATGGAGACTTTACACCCTACTCATACTCAGACATTGACTATGGTGGATGTAACATTAACAGAAAATCAACAATTGGTGGATGTCAATTCATCAGACCAAGGCTAGTATCATGGGAGTGCAAGAAACTAACCAATGTATCTGTATCCACAGCTAAGGCTAAGTACATAGCTACTTCAGCTGGTTGCTCTCAAGTCCTTTGGTTGCAAAATCAATTGCTTGACTATGGTTACAACTTCCTTCAAAATTCAATTTATATAGACAATTCTGTGCAACATAGTAAAACAAAACATATTGAGATAAGATATCATTTTCTGAGAGATTGATTAGAAAAGGGATTGATTAAGTTAGTCAAAGTGAATACAACAAATCAGCTTGTTGATTTATTCACTAAAGCCTTTGATTCAGTCAGATTTAATATTCTGGTTGAGTCTTTAGGCATGATTAACTTAGATTAATCTGTTTAAACAACCAAAATACTGTGTGTAATGATGCTTCTGCATGACATATGCTTGGGAAATGATAGTAAACTATATCTTTGCTTATTCCTGAATTCATTAATTAACAATAAATCAAATCAAGTTTCTTGATATGTGAGTAGATTCATCTTGAGTGGGAACTAAACTAAGTGCATGCCAAACATAATGCTAAATGATTGTTTGTGGGAATCTTCATTTTGAGAATACAAAGTGAGTCTTATTCTGATGTGACCAAATCACTCATCTAAACAAACTATGTATCAACACTTTATAATATCTATCTTTGCAAATCATACTCTCTCTATTTTGTGTAAACAAAGACCTGGGTGTATGATCACCATACTGTATATCAGTTATCAAAGGTGAAAATATCATGGTCCTCATCATCCCTCTGTTTTGTGTAAACAAAGACCTGGGTTAAAGGCACCTCTATTTTACGTGAGTAAAGACCTGGTAACCTGATAATGATCATATCTAAGCTCTCAAAAGAATCCAATGTGATCAATTGTAAATTAATCTAGAGCTTTTACATCATTGCATTAATGAGATGCCAACTATAGCTCAACATAGAACTTATAACTTAAAGTACATAGTTCTTAAGTGTGAAAATTTGTGAATTGAATGTGAAGCCCATAATAGTTAATTCCAAATCAATCTGAAAAGATGATAAACAACATGCCTAGTTGATACATGAGCTCTTCTATGGATTTAAGTGGACAATATACTTGCAATCAGAACTTTGTTCAGGTATCAATTCAACAAAATAACTCATCAGGAAGAGGCATAGTATTATAGTATGATCCCATCATATATGAATATATGTCTACTCATCATCACAAAGTTAAATGTCACTCATGTTATTCTTCTTACAAATTTATGATAAATGCTTAATGTCATCATTAATCACAAATTTAGGGGGAGTAGAAAAACATGAAGTTAAATTTATCAATCAACAGCTTTGTCTATTTCATTATCAATTTGAAGGAATTGAAATCTGAGCAAGATACATGAAATTTTCTTTAAAATCATTTTAAACCTTCTTGTGCTAAATTGTCATGTATACAAAGTCAACAAGGTCCAAAAGCAATAAATGGTTCTAAGCAATGGACTTGGACCATATAATAATAATTCTCTGCATAGTGCCATCATAAGCATCAGCAGAAGCTACAACGTCATCATAAGCATCAACAGAAGCTACAGTGTTGAAAATTTAAATGTTTATCCGTAGATTGGTAAACTACGAATGAACAAAGATTAACAAATAATTTAATTTCATAGTTTAGCAATCTGTGAAAATGTAAGTTATATTTCATCAGCAGATGTCATTAAGTCATCCGCAGATGATTTATGAGATCTGTAGATGATCTGCGGAAGAATTTGTTGAGGGTCCCACCTCTTTAATATGATAAAATTAAGGTTTCTGAGGGTATAAATGATGTTGTTTGACTTCAAACATCATTATTCGCTTTTACAGTTCACTTTTTCAGACCTAGAAAAACACTCTCTCAACAAACTTTTCCCTCTTTCATAACATTCAAATCTTACCAAATCAAAACATTAAACAAACATATATGTGTGTTTTTAAACCGCTATTTTCAAGGTAAAACATGTTGGAATATTCAAGAATGTGTTTGAGTTTCGTTTTAATCTCACAACTGTTCGTATTCTCATATCAATAATGTGATTCTAACGAAATCTTTTTCTTATGAATAGATGGATAACCGATTTGCAAGAGAGCACAATGTGTGTGTTTTCTTAAACCCAGACGAACCTGTTTCAGAAGGGTGTCAAGATATTATTCGATATCTAAGAAGATCTAGGCTGTTCTATGCCTTATCAACAGAGCCTGTGATTCACCAATCGCACATCACTGATTTCTGGAACTCCGCCCAACTAGAGGAAGATGGTTGAGTTATTGTTGCTGATGTGAAGAATCGAAGGTTGAGAATCGATGAACAGACAATAAGAAGGGTTCTTGAGTTAGGAGATGTTGAAGCTGGTCATCCGGATGTGTTCGAAAATGAATACATAGAGAAAGTTTTTCTCCTGATGGGCTATGATGGTGATTTTGAGAAGGGAGAAATTAAGAAAGGAAGACTCTACAAGCCATACAGATTTCTCTGTCACACTTATCTTAAGTGCATCTCAAACATAAAATCTGGTCTTGACAGATTTTCATGGCATATTTCTTCTGGGATTATTGGTGTCTTTGAGGGAAGAACCTACAATTACTCAAAGTACATCTTCAACTGCTTATGTGATCACATCAAAGTGCAGAAGGCTGATAAGATGTATATGTTTCCAAGGTTTCTGGAACTGATCATTAATGTTGATCTGCCTGGAACTATTGTGGATGGTGGTGTGTTTGTTCAAGCACACCTTAGCATATCCGTACTCAACAAAATATCTAGGAAATATGAAGGAGGTGATATTTCCATGTTTATATGTGGTTGATGCTACTGTAAATATTCCTCAAAAGCTTATGTGGGAAGATCAACAAGAGGACTCTCCAACCAACTCTGTTCAAGCCATACACTCACCCAATTTATCACCCATTCACCATCAACAACAATCTCCACAATTCCCTTCTCACTCAAGTCAAAATAACAAACCCATCTCACCTACCCTATCTGTTCACTCTCAACAATCTCACTCTGCCAGTCAAAACACTCAGCCCATCTCACCACTCTCTCATCAATCTTCTAAGAGTATACAAACTGAACCAATTTATGTTTCTCAGTCAGTAAACTCAATCCACTCTGGTGAGACTGAGCTAATCTCACAAGCAAGCATAATCCCGTTGTCATTCTCCAATCATGAAGAACCAGTTGCATCTAATCAAACAGAGCCTGTAGTGTCTAACATGAAATTAGAAACACAATCTCATCATGATAAGCTTGAAAAATCACAAGATAAATATTCAAGCTCAGCAAGTGTGAATGCTCATACTGAGGAGGATAAAGATGAAACTGCTGACATTCAAGAAGAAAGAACTATGTTGATGTGATAGCATACAATGAAGAGGATCTAAGTGATTCTGACATCCCCATCAGCAAGAGTTATCTGGTTGCTGAATACAACAAGCTTGTACTAAAGTCCAACAATAAAAAGCTCAGAATGACTTATGCTTGTACATTCACATGATTCAAGTTGTAGATAAGTTGCATGCAAAAGCGTACACGAGAAGAAGGTATAATGCTAGGATGCTGAAGGGAGCTAACATTGAAAATATATCAGAACTGAGAATATCAGAAGAAGATGAGTTGGAGATTGTGAACAATGAATGGGTTGTGGAAACACTCACAACTAAAGAAGACATTGTGGGCCTAAGCTTTGAGACTCTAAAGAGGATATGCAGAATGGAGATCAAGTACAAGTACGATGATCAACTCAAGCCTAAGCTTTGAGACTCTGAAGAGGATATGCAGAATGGAGATCATACTTCAACTCAAGGATGGTGGCTAGGATGAAAGAACTTTCAGTTTTGAAGAAATGATTGCAAGTATCTAAGCCTAAGATGGAGTATTGTTAGGTCTAGGATCAGTAGATCTAGTCCATTATGTATAGGCTTAGTACTTGAATTAATATCTGTAATGAATGTTTGTAATTTATTATTGTGTATGCATTAAATGTATAGGTTAACCCATTTATATGTGTGTTGATTTATGTATGGTTGTAGGTACAAACATTATTCTTGGTCAGTTTATGAAATTAACCAAGTGTAAGGAACATCTACGGATGAACATTTTGTTCTTCCGTAGATATGTTTCTTACAAGTAACATTACATCCGAAGATCCTCTGCGGATGAACAACCAAAACTGAAGAACAAGTATGCTTTGGAAGTACAAGTTTTCTACGGAAGAACAACATTCCTATAGAAGAACAAAACATCTACGGAAGAACAAGACTTCTACGGAATAAGAAATTCCTACGGAAGACACTATTCCTGCAGAGTCCAAACACTTGTATAATGCAAGTGATACAAGTCAACAAGGCAGTTTTGTGAATCCCAAGAAATCCGATGATTCCTTAACTGACACAAATCAAATCCCAAGAGATCCGGTGTTTCCTATAATAGAAACATCATTGTCTATATAAATGGATCCTAGGTTTCGATTCAAGGACCCTCGATTAGACGATTGATTGAACGGCAACAACAATAGCAATACAACAAATCCACAAACAGCGAACATCACATCAATTCATTCAATCAAACCCTAGCAACCGTCTCATCATTATTCATTCATTATTTTATAATCATTAAGATGTTTTAATAAAATACATATTATTCATTAACTGTGTTTCCGTTAGTGTGTTCTTGAATCATCATTAATATTGAAATTTATTACAAAACAATTAAACCAAGCCAACATTGATTCCGCAAACGTTGACTTGTCTTCGACCACCACAGATAATTTGTTGCACCCTGAAAGGATCATACATGCCAACTCAATGGGTGAATTGATGATTGTTCAGCTGGAATCCCACAAGTCCAAGATGAAATGCAGATGAAGATCTGCCAAGAAAATAACAAGTGTTATCTTCCGCATTAGTTAATGCGGAAGACAAAACTCTGATGCGGACAAGTGTTTACTCTTCTGCATTGACTAATGCGGAAAAACAAAAGAAGATGCCGTCAAGACTTTGATCATCCACATTGACAAATGCGGATGACCAACCAAATGCGCACAAGTATTTGTTCATCCGCATTAACCAATGCGGATGACCAACTTACTAATGCTGATGATCAAGTAGAAATGCTGATCAAGATTAACTCATCTGCATTTGTCAATGCGGATGAACAAGCAGAGATGCGGATCAAGACTTAGACTAGTTTATGATGTAATAGGTCAGGGATAGTTTAGTCATTTTGTAAATGCATCTTGTCTGCCTATAAATAGAATAGTTAACCTCGTACTGAGGTGATGGCTGATAGATAGAGAATTTTTATTGTAATTATTCTCTGTAACTTATCAACTTTCATATATCAATACAAACAGCATTTATGAGTAATTTTCTTGCTTGAATGTTCTTTGATTGTTTGTTTCTGCCACTCAATCATTGACTTAATTATCATATTCGATTCTTAGTAAGAATATCACTCTTACACAATCCTAGTCAATTGGTATCAGAGCTTTGGCTCTCTATTCTCTTTCAGATCAACACACAGACTGAATAGAACTCGATTGATCTGATAATCAAGTTGTTAGTAGTAGATATTATCATCTCTACTTAGCAAACAGCAAAAATACTCCTGTCAAACAGCAAGAACACTCATTCTGAACCTCAACAGAACTGCTTGAACAAGTTGGACTCATCAAACATAATCAATCTTAAAATCAACTAAATCTATACTTACACAAATCAACATGGATTCTAACAGTTACTTTGAATTAGGTCATACACCTAAACCTCCCATGCTTAAACACAAATCTGAGTTTAAACAATGGAGAATACAGTTTAGAAATTATATCACAGGTGTAGATCCTGACTTTTGGATCTCAATATGTAAGGGTCCACATATTCTTGTTACTCTATCAACAGCTCAAGCTACACTGTACAAGACTACTAGAATACCAATTGAAGACTTGACTCTGGATGAAGATGACTATAAGAAAATCAAAATTGATCTCAAAGCATACTCTATTTTGACTCAAGCACTCAAAATGGATGTGTTGAAAAGAATGGAAAAATATGGAACTGCTAAAGCTGTTTGGGATGCTCTCAAAATTATATGTGAAGGTAGCAGTAAAGTTGCTGAAATTAACAAAGACAAGCTGGTCAATCAGTATGAAACCTTCCATCACACCAAAGGAGAATCCATATTAAGACAATTGCACAGATTTGTACAGTTGGTCAATGACTTGGAAATTATGGGTGTTTCATACAACATTAAAGAACTTTACAAGAAAATGCTTCATAGTCTACCTGAAAGCTGGAAGCAAAATGTCACAATGCTGAAAAATACTCTTGATCTTGAGACTATCACTCTAGACATTATGATAGCCAAGATTGAAGCTTTGGAACTTGATGAACAAAGTAGAAATCTGAGTGGGCCAAGAGTGATTGAAGCCTACAAATTCCCTTCAGAATCACATTCTGTTGAAAATGCTTTCATCACAGAGGAAGATGACTTCATCTCATCAAGAGATCAAATGAACAATACTGGGTTCATTGCATCTCCACCATTCAATCACCATTCAACATCAGCTCAAGCACCAAAAGTTTCCACTGCTCCTCCAATCTCTCCAGAAGACTTAAAATTAGAAGAGCAAAAGGCAACTTACAATGCCTTTGTTACAAGTTTTGAAGCATATCTTGGGGGAAGACTCACTTCTGCCCACCTAATACAGGAAGATTTAGAAGAAATAGATCCTGATGATGTTGAGGAGATGGATCTACAGTGGCAAATGGCAATGATTGCCATGAGAGCAAAGAAATTCTTCAGAAAAGGAAGAAAGTTGAGCCTGAAT
This sequence comes from Flaveria trinervia, assembly GCA_025506515.1. Taxonomy (NCBI): domain Eukaryota; kingdom Viridiplantae; phylum Streptophyta; class Magnoliopsida; order Asterales; family Asteraceae; genus Flaveria; species Flaveria trinervia. Next base: position 53,814,233 of record CM046449.1, on the reverse strand, counting down.
GAGAACACAAAACTTGGATATGACAAATCCAAGGTAAAATGCTTCAACTGTGGCATGACTGGCCATTTCTCAAGAGAGTGCAATGCTCCTAAAAGAAACAACCATTCAAGGAACTCTCCTAGTCTATCATCATCAAAGCTCAATTCAAGCTATCACTCAAACAATCAACAACATCAGTACCATCATTCTCATCATCAACAAACATACCAGAGTCACCCACAACTGACAAATCAAGCCCATGCAAGCAGTCAGCCTTCTGCCAGTGCCCTTGTGATCAAACAAGATGGGATATGTGACTGGAGTGTGTATGCTGAGGAAGTCAAGCCTTAATGCCAGAATCATGCTCTTATGGCTCACATCAATGATGGACCATATTCAATGCCTACTGAGGTAAAAACTAACCTTTGTAATGAGAAATGCATAAATGAATTACAAGAGTATAGAGAACACAATCATAAATTGGCAGATAAAATTAAAGAAGAAAAGGTGAAGTCAGAAATGATGAATAGAGAACTAAAAAGTTTTGAAATCAAAATTAAATCTCTCATTTCTGACATAGAAAAATTGCATGGTGAGAAATACAATCTTGCAGCTGAAAATGAGCTACTTACTGAAAAATTAGCTCAAGCTAAAGCTCAACAATCTATGACTAAAGTGAAACTTGAAAAGTTTCAAATGTCTTCACTCAGGCTGCAAGAAATGTTGGATTCACAAAAGGATCCAAAGGACATGTTAGGGATTTGGTATAATTCATGTCCTCCACCATACAATGACAATTACACTGTCTGCCTGACTCTGTATCACTCTCTGAATCAATCGAACCTAAAACTGTGGAACCTAAATCAGTAGTGAAACAAGTGACAAATCCTCAAAACAAACCTGATGTTTATTTTGAAACCAATGAGGATAAAATCAAGTTAGGACACCCAATCAAAATCAAAGAGTGCTCAGACAAGACAGTGAATGTCATGAAACCATCAAGCCCTGTAAAAGCAATTGTACCTTTTATAAAATTCATACCATCTGTTTTACAAGGCAAAAAAATATGTCAAAACAGTAAAACCCACTACTAAGAATAGTTCTGATAATGAGATTGTATCTCCATAAAATTCAAACAAATTAGAAAAGGTTTCACTGAAAAAGAAACCAACTGTAAAACTAAGTTCAACACATAAAACTTCATCAGACCCTTAGTCAGCAAAATTAAAGCAAGGAGTTGGGTTTGATATCTGTAACAAAGAACATGTTGACCGGTTTAAAAAACAGGTGTGTTGGACCAAAAGAACCAATGGGCCGGATCAGAAAAACCTTTAAGTCCCACAGACGTCACAACAACTACTGAAGACCACAACAGTTGAAGGCAACAGCTGATTACAAAGTCTGAAGACAAGTGCTGAAGACAAAGTCTGAAGACAAATGCTGAAGACAAACTCTGAAGACAAGTGCTGAAGACAAAGTCTGAAGACACAAGTGCTGAAGACAAAGTCTGAAGACACAAGTGCTGAAGACAAAGTCTGAAGACACAAGTGCTGAAGACAAAGTCTAAAGACACAAGTGCTGAAGACCAAAGTATCAGACGTTGTCACAACAGCTGAAGAGGTCTTCTTCAGTAGTTGTGATGGTTTACCTTTCAGTAGTTTTATGTTTTATCTTTTCAGTAGTTTGACACAACAGCTGAAGAATACTTCTTCAGTTGTTGTGCTCATCAGTAGTTTTATATTTATCAGTAGTTTTGTAAAACGACTGAAGAGCTTGTTCTTCAGTCGTTGTAGTTTCAGTAGTTTCTTATCAGTAGTTTCTTATTTTGTACTTAACACTCTGATATGGTCTCAGTAGTTGTGAACATTTCAGTAGTTTGTTAAGAGTTAGTTATTTTTGTAATAGATCTGCCAGTTGTCACTTACCCGTGATAACAACAGCGATTGCACTCTATATAAGGAGTGTCAACCTAATGTAATAGACGAATGATTTGATCAGAAATATTCGATATTATTGAAACATTCCTTGTTACAGAAATATATTCTCTCGTTATAACTGTATTTGTTCTTAATGCATACAAGTATCAAACTCTTGCTACAATTTGTCTAATTCTTGTTCATATTCCGCTATGCTACGCTCCATTACATCAAACTTGTGATCACTGATCCTGACAAATCATACATCTATAAAGTGTTTCATCAACCACTTTACCTTTCTGATCTGTATCCAGTTGTGTGGTGCTACACATGAGGGTAGAACAGGGCTTACAGTTTTGTAAATCAAACTTTTCGAAAAGATCTTTTGTGTATTTGGACTGATGAATGAAAATTCCATCAGCCTTTTGTTTGATTTGCAAACCCAGAAAGAACTGTAATTCTCCCATGGCACTCATTTCAAACTTCTGTTGCATCAACTTTGTAAAGGCATCACACAACTGAGGATCAGAGGATGCAAAAATAATATCATCAACATAAATTTGAACAAGTAGATTATGCTGCCCAGCTTTCTTAATGAATAAAGTCTTATCAATGGAGCCTCTAGTGAAATCATTTTCCAGAAGAAAGTTTGATAATGTCTCATACCAGGCTCTAGGAGCTTGTTTCAACCCATAAAGAGCCTTATCAACCTTATACACCCAATTAGGATGTTTATTGTCCTCAAAGCCTGGTGGTTGACATACATAAACCAATTCTTTAATTTTCCCATACAAAAATGTACCCAAAAAGGGGGAGAGTTCAGCAGTGAAAGCTAAAAGAAAGAGGATGGAGAAGGAGAGAGAGAAAGAGAAAGATAAAGAGGTGGAAAAAGAGAAGGATTGTGTGTATGAGGCCGAAAAAGAGAAGGAGAATGTGATTGAGAAGGGAGCTGAAATTGAAAAAGTACATGAAAGTCAAAAAGATTTTCATGTCACATACAAGAAAAAGAAGAGTGCTGAGAAAGAGAAGAACTTGAATGAAATGGTTAAAGAGGCTGATGCTAAACACAGCAGATCAATGGACAGTATCATTGATCAGCTGTTTAGGCAAGGTTTCGACACTGAAAAGCTGGATTCTGAAATAAGAAGATTAGAGATCGAAGAGATCCAACAAAGATGGGCCAGCTACAGCACTATGGATAGAGAGAGACTTGAGATCATGATCAGATTCATCAGCAAATACCTTGGGAGATCATTGATCGAAGTAAAATCATGGACCAGGGACATCATCTTGGCCATAACCTCCAAGATCTGTTCGTCTGAGGCATACACTAAGGGGTTAGTAGTCGAAGCTTTGAATGAAGCAGGAGCAGGGAGCAGGACTGAGCTAGCCAAATACTCAAAAGCAACACTCACCTCCAAAATGCTAACTCAGCCTGTCAACATTCCCTCTCCAAAACAACCACAACCACAACCCACAAAACCAACTCCCTTACCATCTAAACCAACAGCCGATGATGCACCTAAGAAGAAGAAGAGAAGCGTGTTGAGGCTAGAAGAAGAAGAAGAGGATGATGTGGAAGAAGATAGGCTGCCTCTGTCTGCAGTCCTAACATTGGCTAAAGCCAAACCCATGCCCATCACTCCCACCTCACAGATGGAAGCTGTGAGAGTAAAGATTGAAGAAGAACAGCAGCAAAAGCTTCATGATGATGAAATGCTGAAAAGCATTGATAAAACTTATGCTGCTTCATCATCAATAATAAGTATGAAGAAAGAAGCTCTGAGGTTGTACACCCTTGCCAACACATTTCAATATTAGAAGGAAAAGGTGAGAGTATGGCCTGATCCTAGGGTGGCTCACAGGATTGTAAAGAAAGACATTCCTTCGAGATACAAGGGCCAAGTCAAAAGGATCGTAGATGAAGAGATCACAGTGGTCCTTGTAGTATCACCCTGGGAGATTGTAGAAGATTTCAAGAAGGCCTATGAGACTAAACAACCACCCCAAAAGATGTTAGAGAACAAAATTATTAAAAAGGGGTTAGTCTACAAGAGGCTTGGGAACTTCAAACAAAATGAGCTCAGTCTGTTACTTGAAGGGACTCATCCTGATTAGTTTGCATGCAGAGAGATTATAACAGTTGAGCTCAAAAATGGTAAACAGGCCAAGTACATCTCAGAGCTGTATGGGAGTGAAGGATTGTTTGATGGTGAAGCCGAGAACCTGACCATGGAAGAACAAACTATGTTTCTCAGAGCATACACCAGAGAATCCTACAGGCTTATACATGGGAAGTGAGTCTCATGGATGGGGGAACAGCTCAGTGTCCAATTCCCCAATATAGAGCTCCCATCCATACATTGCCAACCAAATCATCAACGACTCATTTCCAGGCCAGTGCTTATATGGGTCATCTTCTCAACTGATCAAGAAGGAACAAGACCAACCATTCTGCCAACAATAAGTGGGACCTCAATAAAGTTAAAGGTTTTGGCTGCATTGGTTCAGGGGGAGTTTGTTGGACCAAAAGAACCAATGAGCCAGATTAGAAAAACCTTTAAGTCTCACAGACGTCACAACAACTACTGAAGACCACAACAGCTGAAGACAACAGCTAATTACAAAGTCTGAAGACAAGTGCTGAAGACAAAGTCTGAAGACAAGTGCTGAAGACAAAGTCTGAAGACAAGTGCTGAAGACAAAGTCTGAAGACAAGTGCTGAAGACAAAGTCTGAAGACACAAGTGCTGAAGACAAAGTCTGAAGACACAAGTGCTAAAGACAAAGTCTGAAGACACAAGTGCTGAAGACAAAGTCTGAAGACACAAGTGCTGAAGACCAAAGTATCAGACGTTGTCACAACAGCTGAAGAGGTCTTCTTCAGTAGTTGTGACGGTTTACCTTTCAGTAGTTTTATGTTTTATCTTTTCAGTAGTTTGACACAACAGCTGAAGAATACTTCTTCAGTTGTTGTGCTCATCAGTAGTTTTATATTTATCAGTAGTTTTGTAAAACGACTGAAGAGCTTGTTCCTCAGTTGTTGTAGTTTCAGTAGTTTCTTATCAGTAGTTTCTTATCAGTAGTTTCTTATTTTGTACTTAACACTCTGATATGTTCTCAGTAGTTGTGAACATTTCAGTAGTTTGTTAAGAGTTAGTTATTTTTGTAATAGATCTGCCAGTTGTCACTTACCCGTGATAACCGCAGCGATTGCACTCTATATAAGGAGTGTCAACCTAATGTAATAGACGAATGATTTGATCAGAAATATTCGATATTATTGAAACATCCCTTGTTACAGAAATATATTCTCTCGTTATAACCGTATTTTTTCTTAATGCATACAAGTATCAAACTCTTGCTACAATTTGTCTAATTCTTGTTCATATTCCGCTGTGCTACGCTCCATTACATCAAACTTGTGATCACTGATCCTGACAAGGTGAGAAGTAGGTTGAAGAAACAGAAACAACCTAGACAACTGAACAAAAGTAGTGTTGTGAAACAATCTACTAAAAGGGCTGCTTCTGATTCATCACCTAAAGAAAAGAAAGTGACTCATCAAAAGAAAGTATCAGTTGAGTCACACAAAGAAAAATCTGATTCGAAAAACAAACAAATGTATTATGATATTTGTGACATGTTCAATCACAAGACAGATAAATGCTTCTTCAATCAATATTTTTCTATCTGTGATATGAACAATCACTCCACCAAAAATTGCTATTTCAACAAGTATTGTTCAATCTGTGACATGAACAATCACAATACATCTGATTGTTACTTTAATCAGAAGGGGTTGAGAATTCCACAACACAAGCCCATCTCAAAAACATCTACTGTGATGCATTCTGTCAGACCTCATCTTCATAATACTCAATCTAGGACACCTAGATCAACAAATGATAGAAATAACTCGAAGGATTTAAGGAAGGGTCAAAGAAATCATCTCACAATGAAACACAAACTTGACCTTCCTAAGCAAAAACCAACTTTTGATAATGAAACTTGGGCTAAACTTTTACAAAGAAATAAAGACCAATGATTTCATTATTCATCTGAATCCTCAGTAGATGTTGATGAGATGACTCGACCAATTCATTACCAAAAATCTCCCAAATTACCTCCATCTAAATCACTATTCAGAGGGAAATATCAGGAGGTGACTATCATGAATAGGAATGGGAAACCCAAGACCATCATGGCTTGGGTTCCTTATTCTAATTAGTTCTTTTTGTTTGTAGGTTCATCCACACAGGTCTAATAGCCTATGGTACGTAGACAGTGGATGCTCCCATCACATGACTGGAGATCGTTCCCTCCTTCATGATTTCAAGTACATACAAGGAACTACTGTGGCATTTGGTGGAGATTCAGAAGGTGGTACGATTACAGGAGAAGGATCTGTGACAAATGGGATGCTGAGCTTTGACAGAGTGAATTACTGTGAACAACTGAATTTCAATTTGCTAAGCGTGTCTCAGATCTGCGACAAAAAATATTCCACTCACTTTACAGACACTCACTGCTACATTCTGAAACCTGGATTTCAGATTCCTAAAGAATGGGTTGTCTTTAAGACTCCGAGGAAGAATAACTTATGTCTTAAACTTGTGTTCTGCATCACCTAAGGAAGAAGATGTCTTTTGTCTAAAGCATCATTTGATGAGTCTCAGCTTTGGCATAGACGTTTGGGGCACACTAACTTTAAAAATATGAACAAGTTAGTCAAAGGAAACCATGTAATTGGTCTTCCTAAAAAAGAATTCAATTTTATTAATCAATGCTCAGCGTGCCTCAAAGGAAAACCAACACAAATCGTCTCATAAAACCAAGTTGATGAACACTAACAATACTCCATTGAAGTTACTTCACATGGATCTTTTTGGACCAACTCATGTAATGAGTATGGGAAAGAAACAATATTGTTTAGTGATCATTGATGACTTTTCTCGATTCATATGGGTGTTCTTCCTACTTCATAAAAATGAAGCATCCCAAATCATTCAAGAATTTATCACTAAAATTGAAAATCAACTTGATCTCAAATTCAAAATAATAAGAATCGATAATGGTACAGAGTTCAAAAATGAAAATATGAGTTCGTTTGTGCAAGCAAAGGCATTGCTCATCAATTCAGTGCAGCTAGAACTCCTCAACAAAATAGGGTAGCTGAAGCCGAAATAGAACACTGATTGAAGCAGCAAGAACGATGCCAGCCGATGCTAAACTGCCAATCACCTTCTGGGCAGAAGTAGTTAATACATCGTGCTTTGTGCAAAATCGAACTCTGATTGTTAAAGAAAGCAACATGACACCTTATGAACTGATCTTTCATAGGAAACTATTTATTGGATTCCTCAAATTATTTGGTTGTCTAGTCTCAATATTAACACTCGTGATCATTTGGGAAAATTTTCATCTAAGTCTGATGAAGGATTTTTTGTAGGTTATTCTTTCGTCTCAAAGGCTTATAGAGTGTTCAATCCTAGACTGAACAGTATTGATGAATCTACAAATGTTCAATTCAAAGAATATTCGTTTCCCAAATCTACAAATGGTCCTGCTTGGTTTTTTGATATTGAAACTTTTACTAAATCATTTGACCAATTTCACTTGTCTGATGCAGGAAATATACATTCAGGTGATACTTCATCAACTATAGAAAGAAGGGATAAGTATCCATTGATTCCACCTACATCTGATGAACATATGAATGAAGATGTTCCTATTCAAGCTGATCCCATCAGACACTTGTCACAAAACCTTAGTGTTTCTTCTGAAGAAGGTCCCAGCCTGGTACCATCATACTCAGATGACTTGTCACATGAGATCAGAAATCAAAAATAGGCTTCTCATCCAAAAGAAACTCAAGGTACTTCAAATGATGCAAGCAACCTCAGTGCTGCTGAAGATGTAGCAATTACTAAAACAGAAGTTGACAATCTTCATAATTCAACAACAATACAAGAGGAATGTGCCTCTGACCATAATGAACTAAATGTCTCCAATCTTGATGTAACTATTGCTTGACACCATTCCAACCACAAGAATACACAAGAATCATCCAGTTGAAACCATTATTGGTGATCTTAATGAGAGGGTGACAAGAAGCAAGTCCAGTATTGCATGCATCTGTTTGTTCTCCTGCTTTCTATGTCAAACAGTACCCAAAAACATCAAAGAGGCGCTTCAAGACAATAGTTGGATTGAAGCAATGCAGGAAGAATTGCTCCAATTCATGAAACAAGAAGTATGGCAGCTGGTAGATCTTCCCGAAGGACAATACCCTATCGGTACCAGATGGCTGTACAGGAACAAGACTGATGATAGAGGGATAGTCATCAGAAATAAAACAAGACTAGTGGCACAAGGATACACTCAGGAAGAAGGAATTGACTACGACAAACTATTTGCACCTGTTGTCAGACTAGAAGCAATCAAAATCTTTCTTGCATATTCTGCATCCATAAATTTACTGTTTATCAAATGGATGTAAAGTGTGCCTTCTTGTATGGAAAGATTGCTGAAGAAGTCTATGTAAGTCAACCACCTGGCTTTGAAGATCCAGATTTCCCTCACAGAGTGTACAAGCTTGACAAAGCTCTATATGGTCTTCATCAAGCTCCAAGAAAGTGGTATGAGACTCTATCATCCTTTCTTCTTGAACATGGGTGTGAAAGAGGAAAGATTGATCAGACTCTCTTCAGAAGAATAAGAGGGAAAGACATGCTGTTAGTCCAGATCTACATGGATGACATTATATTTGGCTCGACAAACAAGCAACTCTGCAAATAATTTGAAGATCTTTTGCATTCAAAGTTCCAAATGAGTGCTATGGGGGAACTCACATTCTTTCTAGGGGTGCAAGTCCAACAAACAGCAAATGGAATCTTCATCAATCAATCAAAATATGTAGAAACCATGCTGAAGAAATTTCACTTTGTTGACTGTCAGTCTATGAGAACTCCTGTAGATACTAAACTGAAGATTGGACCTGACCCTGAAGGCAAATCAATGGATCAAACTCACTATCGATCAATGATAGGTTCACTTATGTATCTAACAGCCAGTAGGCCTGACATTATGTTTGGTGTTTGTGTGTGTGCTAGATATCAAGCTGATCCAAAAGAATCACATGTGAACGTAGTCAAGAGGATATTCAGATATCTGAAGGGCAAACCAGTTCTTGGATTATGGTATCCAAAGGAAGGAGAATTTAATCTCTATGCCTACACAGACAGTGATTATGGAGGATGTAACATTAATAGAAAATCCGCTTCTGGCGGTTGTCAATTTCTTGGTCCCAGACTAGTATCCTGGCAATGCAAGAAGCAGACAAATGTGTCTGTGTCAACGGTAGAAGCTGAGTATATTGCTGCTTCAGCATGTTGCTCTCAAGTTCTCTGGATTCAAAATCAGCTGCTTGATTATGGTTTTAACTTTTTGCATACACCAATTTCTATTGACAACACAGCTGCTGTCTTTATAACTAATAATCCAGTTCAACACTAAAAAACAAAACATATTGAAATTAGATATTATGTTTTGAGAGACTGTGCTGAAAAAGGTTTAATCAAATTGATTCAAGTACCAACAGAAAATCAATTAGCTAATTTGTTTACCCAGGCATTTGAACCTAGTAGGTTTGAATTTCTGGTTCAGTCAATGGCATGATTAACCTTGAGTAAAAACTATGAAAAACATCAAAAACAATTTAAAACATCAGAAAAACCACAAAGAGAAATCAAGTTTTATGAGGAAAAGAATTTAGGTAAATGATATAATTACAGTCGTTATATCATTCACCGTGCTTAATTTCAAAATGTAAAAGACTGAAATGACTTACCAGATATGTTGGTAGGCTCAACTTGGAAGAAAAGATACATGCAGTGATGAATTAAAGACATAGTCAATTGTGAAACACTCATCACAAAGTACTGGTATGCATTGGCTTATCTGAATGCATGTGTGTGTAGTAGTCTAAACACACCAGGTAATGATACTTAATGAATCTCTTTCACCACATCATGTTTCATCTTTGTTTTGCTGAGCAAAGACCTGATGAAACTTGTACATAGTGCAGATGTCATGATCCAAAAGATTCCCAATGTGGAACACATCCAAAACTTGGATGAATCAACAAAGTAATACATTCCAAGTGAATGAACAAAAGAATCCGATCATGGATCACCTTCCAAAGTGAAGTGAAAAGAATCCCAATATGGATCAACATGAAAAAGGATCAAATTAAAAGAATCCCAACGAGGATCAGTGCAAATGAGATTTCATGACTTAAGTAACCTGGTAAGAAAAGTTGTGAAAAAGTTCTACCATGAATTGTAGAAGGAGGGTTGATTATTTCATGCTTATGTGTGTGAGGTACACATTGAATAATAAATCAACCAAAACATGAAAAAGTCATTTGCATCAAAATATCAACCAGGTATGAGTTTAAGAGGACAAAATACCTTCAATCTTCAAGTTCATAATCATGTCCATTTAATCATAAAGGATGCACATGTGTAATGTAAGATTGATATGATCCCAACAAAGAGATTTTCTCTTCATTATTAATATTAATCAAAATAATATTCAAAAATTTTAAATCTTTAAAGTTTCTCTCCATATGGACATAAACTTTAGGGGGAGTAATTTAAAAGGTTTGAGTAAGTCTAAATTTTGTTTATTAACTTAATTTTGAAAAACAAAACAAAAAGAGTTTTAGTGGGTTGTTGCAATAAGTTTTACCATTATATCTCAGCTTATGCAGATTCTTAGAAGCATGATAAGCCCAAGATCTGTCAAAATTGGGAAACTTGTATTAGTTGTGACATACAAGTCAATCCAAGCAAAAATGACAACTTCAACAACCAACTTCATAAGAAGGGCCTCTCTTCATAAGATGAATAATCAATTCAATCACATTAACTTTTGATTAAATTCAAAAGTAATGCAGGTAAGTGCATTAGTTAATGCGGGTGAAGGTAACTCATGCATGTAACTAATGCAGGTAACAATAAATTTTGAAGTGCAACTAATGCGGACAATGATTTTACTCTACAACATTAGTGTGTGAAGTGAATGTGAAGTTTACTCTACCGCATTTGATATGTTAACAAATGCGTATGAACAGGTCTCTATCGCATTTGCTACAGTGCTGTGTTGACTTGTCAACCGCATTTGTAGTTGCACAAATGGACTTTGTTCTATCGCATTTGCTACTGTACATATTCGGATATGGTAAAACAAGCAATTCACCATTTGTTACAATGTTCTTCCCATTTACTACAACTCAAATGCGGACATCCAAAATTTTAAGTTTAACTTCCGCATTTGCAACAGTACACAAATGCAGAAGCATAAAAAAATAAGAAACAAAACTTCCGCATTTGTAACAGTAGAGTAATGCGGACAGTCAGTCAAAAATTAAACTTCCGCATTAGCTACAGTCACAAATGCGGATGACCAAAAGTAGTCAAATGCGGACTGTCAATGTCAAAAGTTCGTCTTCCGCATTTGCTACAATCAACAAATGCGGATCACCAAAATCAAACAAATTAACCTTCAGCATTTGCTACAGTATTGACTGTATCTGCTTGTAAACTTAAAAATTTTTCAAATTGTATTGTTTGACTATTTAAAGAAATTCAAACGGGTCATTTAATACTTTTCAAATTTGAGAGAACTTATAGTGAGACGAGCGCAAACCTACAGTACACCACCATCAATCATCATCATCATCACAAATATTCAAAGATTTGTTGTGTTTCTTCTTTAAACATTCTTGTCATCGATTCAGAACCACAGTTGTTTCGAAGTTAAGGTATAACTTCAACAGATTTTGAAACCAAAACCTAAGTCTCGGACTGTTACCCTAAATCAAACAATGAACCAGAAAAATATTGAAGAACACCAAAATCAAACTCATTAATGTGATGTAATACACATTTTCGATCTCAATAAACATATAAATTGATAGGAATTCAACTGATATTGAAAACCATGATAATCATGTTTACTGCGAAAAACAGAGCAAAGTGAAAAAGAAAATTGTGTAACAAATCAAAGTCACATTAACAAATCAAATCAAAGTTAAAATCAAAATTGTTAAGTAACACACATGTTTCTTGTGCAGATTACATGGCAAATCTTACATGGAGCAAGCTCCATAACATCAGCGGTTATCTAAACCCTGATGTGCCTGAAGTTGAAGGTCTAAGAGATATGATAAGATTCTTATCTACCACAAGGGTAGCATATGCCATGACAGTAAGACCAACAATCTACGAGAATCCCATCAGGTCATTCTGGGGATCAGCTGAAGTGGTTGAAGAGGATGGAGTGAAAATTCTAACTGGGAGAATCAACATGAACTCACTCTGAGGATCACAGAAGAATCAGTTGAAGATGTCTGCAATTCAATGATAATGCAGATGATCCTTTGAATTGGATGATGAGGAAATAACCACATTTTTCTCTGAAATTGTTATGAAGGGAGTTATAAAGCTAAACAGATAGTCAAAGGATTAGTGGATCTACCTTGGAGATTCCTAATTCATATGTTTCAACATTGTCTGTCTAAAAGGAAAACAGGATGGAATGACATTCCAGTCCTCACATCTTCTGCAATCTGTGCTCTCTGCACCAACAGACGGTTTAACATGTCTGCATATGTATTCAATGGCCTAATTTCTAACATTCAAGAAGGGTTGAGATACAAGTTTCTAATGTACCCCAGATTCATTCAACGTCTAATCAATGAATCATTTCATGACATTGTTAATGAAGGACCTGTGCTTAACATTCCTCATTATGATGCAAGATCCTATAAGTACATCAAGAAGAAGGACCCAAGGAACTTTTACAGTGGTGCCCCTTCACTCCTTCTTCCTTGGATGCTTCAACAAATACATCAAGCAGGTCAAGCACAACCACCTCCACAACCAATAGCTCAACTAACTCCATAATCATCACTAATACCATCACAAATACCGTCCCCAATACCATCTCCAATACAATCCCCAATACCATCTCCAATACAATCCCCAATACCATCACCAATGCCATCACCACAACAAATACCACAACCTTCTACACAACCATCTCTTCAAACATTACCTCAACCATCATCACTTCCATCACCACAACCAACACCACCAATGACCACTCAACCTACACCTATATCACCACATCATCAATCTCCCATATCACCACACCAATCACCTATTTCTCCTTACCAACCTTTACCATCATCACTTGATCACCCTGCTGAAACAGAAGGATCAACAAGTGCATCCAAATCATCCAAATCATCTTCTGATGAGGAGGATCATCATGATCAAACCAAAGCTATGAAAGAACCTTCCAAGGCTGCTCCTTCAGAGAACTATGCTAAATCCAACATCAACAGGCCTGATGAAAAGGATGAATTAATATCTGAGTTGTTACTCAAAGTGGAAAGGATGGAAAGAACTTTAAACAGGAGAGCAGGAATCATAAATGACAAAATCCTGGAACTGGATGAGAAAGAATGTGAATTGAAAGATCTTAAAGAGATATATGCAGTTGAACGAAAAGAACAAGAAAAAGAGATTGAGAATTAAAAGCTGCACTGAAACACTCAAGGGAAGAAGTGAGTGGACATATAGATACTCTTGAAATACAAACTATTGCAATGGAGGAACAAGAAAACATCATAGAAGAACAAGCTGATATCATCTCAAAACTTGAAAAGGAAATTGAGAGCAAGAACAAAAGAATATCCGAGCTTGAAATGATGATCAAAGAACTGAAGTGAAGGATGATGATGAGAAAGAAAAACAATAAAGGTTGATGATGATGACAACAATTAATAGATGAGAATGAAGAACAAGTAGATGATGAAGGTCAAACCGAGATCAAAGACCAAAGCCTAGACATGGTAGTGTATTCTAGAAAAACTGGTTATTCAGACTCTGAAAAAGGTGAATTTGAAGAACTCTTCAGTGCTTTGGATAGTTTTGCATCAAAACAATTTAGCATTGATGATGATTTCTGGGAATTCATAAACAATCAAAGAACTGAGGCAGAGCCTATTGTCTTTATTCCCAAATCACCAGTGCCTTTGGAAAAAGAATTAACTCTGCAAATTGTCTCTGCTATATCATTAACTGAAGAACAAATAGAAGAACTCAAAGAAAGATATGAACAAGAAAGGAAAGAAGAAACTGAAACTGAACAGAAAGAAAATGAGAAAAGTAAAATGAAGGATCAAGAGCCAAGTACACCTGAAAAGGTCCCTGAACCAGAAGAACAAACTGAAACCTCTAGCCCTCAACTTCAAACTTACCCACGAAAGAGAAAGTATTTGGCTGAAAAAGCTAAAGGTAAGAGACCAATAACTGAAGAAGAACCAGCAAAGAAACAAAAAGATGACCCAAGAAGTTTAGCAGCAATTGCTGAATTTTTGGAAGAACATGAGCAGGCAGAAGCTCAGTTGAAAAAGTTGGCTATAGCAATTGATTTAGAAGAAGGAGAAATTGCTGATGAATATGAAGTTAAAAAGGATGTTCTCATGGACAATCCTATTAAAGAAGAACACTCATTGGAAGACATGGTAACCAAAGCTTAAATTGATGACTTGATAATTAAAGCCATGTTTTTAATCAATCAAGGCTATGATCCTGATGAAGTATTTGGGATGACTTATGAGAGAATAAAGGAGGAGGAAGAGAAAGTGAAATTGTTACTTGATCTAACAATAGACACTGAATATGAGAAGTCAATGATAAAGGAAACTCCAAAACATAAAGACTCATCTTTGAAGAAACATTCAACCTACATCTGTTCATGTCATTCATTAACATTCAACATAAAGCCATGGAAAATAAACATACATTATAAGGAACATAAACATAAACATAAACATACAAACATCGCCATACAAGGCACATCACACAGGCATAACATACCACATACATACAATCATGCATAAGCACCAATCACACATCATCATACATGCCAACACATAGCATCTAGGGCCCCAAAAGTGAACTTACATGAACCCCTGGGAACCTCCCAAGTTAAAACCTACATCTGCACCTTCCCCCGAAAATCAGAAAGTAAACTATGTTGTTAAGGCGCATGAGCCCTATTTGGGCGTATGGGCACTACTAAGTCGCATGGCCTTCCAGGCGCATGAGAACACTTAGGCGAATGGACATTATGGGCGAATGAAAACTTAGGCGTATGGACTCTCAGTCGTATAGCCTTCAGTCGCATGACTTCATGCGTATGAACCTCAATCGCATGACATTCATGCACATTGACCTCAAAAGTATAAAACCAGGCGCATGGCCTTCAATCGCATGACTTTAATTGTATGAACCTCAGTCACATGGAACCCATGCGCATGGAACTCAATCGCATGCCTTTCGGCCGTATGGCCTCCAGTCGTATGCCATTCAGTCGCATGGCTTCTAGTCGTATGAGCCCTAGCTGATGCAGAATGCAGTCTTCTTCGAACCTACACTACAGTTTCGGCCTCCAAAGCCTCTGAAACTTGTTCTAAGCTCAAATCAACTATCCTAAACCTTAGAAACACCTACCATAACACCATTCAAGCACAACCAAGCCCGAAATCAAACCCCACCGGAATCACACCCATACACAAACACATACATACGGGTTTAACACCCCACACAACAAAATGATTTTAGATGTGTTCCAACCCCAAAATCGGTAAAAGAGGGGTCCTAGAACTCACCTTGACAAACTCTTCGGTTATAGCTTCTCACAAACTCGCTTAACTTCGACTCTTGCACCTTGATTCTTCAAGAAACCCTAA
>CM046449.1:53586008-53793508 GCA_025506515.1 Flaveria trinervia | reverse complement strand
TACCTTAAAACTCATTATTTGTCTAACTCAACTTAAAATTTTAGTTAACTTTTATGCCTTTACTTATTCACTTTATTCATTATTATGAAACTATAGATAAAAGTGTATATACAGTTTCGTCACTGAGTACATTTGTTTAATAAAATATGTTGTTTGCCAATGTAAATGAGGTATGTGATCTTCTGTAAAAATGATGGAACAAGAAAATAAATCAATAATATATTTTTCTATTGTTTGCTAATATTATCACTAGCTTTAAGGGTTACAAAGAAAAGTGTTCTTTTATAAAGTTTTATATTATATTTTTATTATCACCAACGTAACCAAAACCGAACCAATCCAGAAATTTTTTATGTTTGGTTTTATGAACATGGCGTATTTAAAACAGTAATTGCACTGAAGTAAAATTCCTGATCCGCATGCGTTCATACTCTTCTCATGGCCTTATTATAGATAACTTGCTAAAGTTAGTTACTCCTTTGTTGATTCGTAAGATCTAGCCCTTCTATCATGAGGTTCTAGGACAACAATAGTTGGGTTATGCTCAGGTGGTTATGGGCATGGATCAATCATAACATTTCCTTCCCTTTCAAAATTCAGCATGTTCTTAAGGTGCAAGGTAGGAAAGATGTGTACTATCAGATTCTTGAATATAGTCATATTAATAGTGTCACGAGAAAAACCATTGCTCAGAAGATATTATGTAAGAGTCTCATAATAGATTTGTGGGGCTTGATGTAAACCATTAAAAGATTTATCAAGTTTGTATACTTTATCAGTTGAGTCTGGATCCTCAAACCCTAGGGATTGACACACATAGATCTCCTCATCAATATCTCTACAAAGATAATCACATTTGGCATCCATCTAATAGACTTTGAAATGCTTGTGAGTAGCATGAGTGAGAAGAATTCAGATTGCTTCTAGAGAGCTATAGGAGCAAAAACTTTTGTGCAATCAATCCCTTCCTCTTGAGCAAATCCTTTAACCACCAACCTGGACTTGTTTCTCACCACTATGCCACGGTTATCCGTTTTTTTTGAAGACCCATTTTTTCCGATTGGAAAATTATTTGGAGGAATATCAACAAGTGTCCACACTTCAAGTTTTCTAAATTGTTGAAGTTCCAACTTCATGAACTCAACCCAGCAAGGATCCTGAAAAATTGCATTAACATTCTTTAGAACAGTCTGTGATATGAAACAAGAGAATAGACAAAAGTTTATCAAACCAGATTGCTTGACCGTTTAAGGGTTGATCACTTACAACACAACACACAATGAAGAGAGTTGAGTTAGAACACATAACAGATAAAATAGAGAACTAGCAACCACTCACACTTTGATACTAAGAAACAAAAGTAATAAAGAGATAGAACAAGAACAATAACAATACACAAGTGTTTGGTTTTCAAGAATGTTGTATATTGCTCTCTAATCAGTCTGAAGGGCTGTTATGGCTTTCTAATCAATCTCTACTCTTTTCTTGTCTTCATCAGAGTAATCAGCCACAGCCTTCGGAATCATACCACCTCCGGCAGCTGAGGAGGTGCTTGGTATGTAAGGTCATGAGACAACAGATTTCCACATCCTAGAGTCATGAAACCTTCCATTCTTTGGCACCAAGTGTCAAAGTCTTCACGAGTGATTAGTGGGGACTTTGTCATGGTTCCAGGTTCCATATCAGCTTTAGTAAGAACTGCCATTTGAGATGTTAAGCATTTTATGTGTGTGAGTGATCTAAATATGGTTAGATCTTACAATCAAGAGCCTAAAAACTCTAATACCAATTGCAGGACCATTTAAGGTTTGGTCACTTATAACATAACACAAAATAAGTTGAATTGAGTTAGAACACTTAACAGATCAAATGGGAAACTAGAAACCAGTCACACTTTGATACTAAGAAACACAAGTAATAAAGAGACATAATAAGAACAATAACAATAACACAAGTGTTTGGTTTTTAAGAATATTATATATTGCTCTCAAGTTTATTACAAGTGTTTACAAAGCATAAAAGCATAAAATATTACAAAGGGGCCTGCGATACTTTATACTACATCTTACAACCGACCATACTTTGAAGGCCAGCTGGATGCATGATCTAGACAATAATAAAATCAATGTAGAGTTAAAAGGTTGATTGCCTTTTGACTAGTGACTATGACATGCCATAGCTGACATCCTAATATATTACAAAAATGATAAAAGTACATAAAGTAGAAAGTAACAGACTCAAGACCTTAATGTACAGTTTACCAATTGAATGGAACTTTCACCAACTTGTGAAAGTTGGTGAGTCAAACAGAGTCTTAGCGGAAAGATGGCCCAACATTATGGTAAAAAGTACATCATATAAACCATGTACTCAAAAGTCTTTGGAAGAAATCTATCTTCATGAATTGGCTTTAGAAGACTTTATATCTGAAGCTTCGGAAGACTTCATATTTGGCTTCAAAAGATATTGGTCTTGGCTTCGGAATATTTCACACTTAGAATGTTTTCTAATGCAAAGTGTGAAACTTGCGAAGCATTCTACTTCAGTACTTAGTGCACGCATGCAAGACATACTGCTTGGATGTTTTGGGTTGTATCAGCCTTATATGAATCCTTACAAACTCCTCTAGGGTGATGCTACCAAAACATTTGAAGACTTCAGATATTGATAGTCCTCATCATGATGATGACCAACCCTTTCTTCATTGGATGGTGAGGTTCACTAAGACTTTTATAGTGTCTTCTCATCTCAAAGAGACCATGTAAAGGTAGATTAAACATGTCTTGCCATGTGTGGACATCCTCAACACCTTGATCTTTGATAACATGTCATCTTTCTGGATTAGCAGTGTAAGTCCCGGATAAAATGGGTTTTTCTAATGCTAGAGGAGCTACTTGGATTGGAGTTGGTGGAGCTTCCCCTTGTTGCACATCCTTAGGATGTTCTAATTCATCCTGAGGTTTGGAGATGGATGCCTCTTTCTTCTTCTTCTTAGACTTTGGTCTAGAAGCCATCCTTTTTCTCCTCTTCATACCTTTTAACTGAGAAGACTGGCCTGCAGCACCTTCTTGATCATCTTTATCTTTCTCAGTTGGGTTTTCCTCTCTCATAGGTTCTGAAGATGAAGCTTGTTAAGATTCAGTAGGAAGTCCAGGTTGTGTTGTCTCAAAAGTTTCAACCTCTACCTCCACTTCTTGAGGGACTCGACTTGGTGGGGAGAATAAGTTAACAAGTTCTCTTCTTTTGATCTTCTAAATGATCACCCTAATATGCTCATCCGTGGTGGATAGAGAAACAGGGCCAATTTTCCTTTCGGAGAATCAATATAGCTTCAAAAAGCTCATCATCCTCTACTTATCAGCCAACTTCTTTTGAACCTTCTGGATGATGACTCTTGCCTTGCAATTTCTTCTTTCATCTTCCTCTTGTTGCCTTTCTTTCTTTATGTACTTCAAGTTCAAGTTTCTTGAGATACTCAAACTCAATGTACTCCAAAGGACAAGGAAAGAAGTGCATCTACTTGATAGAGGCCTGTGGCACTCAAGTAGTTGATCATGTTGATCTTATCAGTTTCTTTGTCTACATGAGGTTCTTATGGAGCCACAGTCTCCCACACATGACTTTCTTGAACTTGTGAGAGAGTAGGAACATGTTTCTAGAGCCTTTTTAGTCTCCTTTTTTCTTTGATCTGAAGAAGCGATCTTGCATCTTCTACTTCATTCTTCTTTCTTGACAATTCCATGTAGCTAGTTCATTCAATTCCTCTAAAGGAAGGAGATGATATTATCAATATCATAGTTCTTGGTCTGTAAGTAAGCAATCCTGACCGCCCTCAACTCATCATTTTGAGTGTTTGGTCTGGGAGCAGCCTTGATTGCAGCTTCCATGAATCTAACAGACCCAATAGAGGAACTTTCTCCCCTTAGCTACCTTTTCCTCTCTCTATCTCCCCCTACTTAATCTCTACAAGAGTAAATTTCCTTTTCCCTTTGTCACTCATAGACTTTTATGACTCAAGGTTGAGAGAGATTTGGCCTTCATTAAGATACACCTTCACCAGCAGGTGTCTCATCAAGGGTATGGATTTCTGAAGCAGTTATAGGTGTGATAGGGCTCTCAGGTTCAATCACTAGGCCTTCAGTCAAGGTTTCCCTTTGAATCAAATCTCAAAGTTTGCCTCAGCATCCAATTGACCAATGACATTTCCTGATTTCCTTTGTCTTCTTCTAAGGCTAAACTCTTCAGTAATCCTATCTTGAATCCTTTGAGCCAACTTGTCAGCTTGTCTAGATTGGCTTGGGTTGACAAGTGGCATGTTGATAAGGTCAAGACCTTCATAGTAGTTCAAGGTCTGAAAGTTGAAGACCTCTTGCTGCCCTTGAACTCTTAAAGAATAAAGGATTTTCTGTTAGCATCATACTCCCACCCTATGATGTAGTTGGAAGTTCCTTGAGGTGGTGATGACATAGCCCTTGTATTTCCTTCCTAAAAAAACTCTAATTGAAGGAGTCTATAGTGACCACATCAATATGAACTTGATGAAGTTGCTAAATATAAATAGCTGCAAGTGAGGATGGTGATTCCTCAGTGTCCATACTTTATGAGGAACTCCCAAGTTCTTGATTATAATGACTTTCTCTCCCTTTTTGGTAGCATCATCCTCTTGCATAGGTGAGCTAGGAGTTAGCTTAATCATATTCACAGGTTCTTGTGTTTCTAGTTGAGCTCTTCTTAAAGGTCTCCTAATTAGTTTCTCCTTAAGATAAGAGTTGACAGGATCAGTGATCTCAAGTTTGATGGATTAGAGTGTAACGCAACGGAATAAGAACAAGAATTAGACAAATTATAGCAAGAATTTGATATTCGTATGCATTAAGAACAAATACGGTTGTAACGAGAGAATATATTTCTGTGAAAAGGAATGTTTCAATAATATCAAATGTTTCTGCTCAATCATTCACCGATTACAATTAGGTTGACACTACTTATATAGAGTGCAATCACTGCTGATATCACGGGATAGTGACATCTGGCAGATTTATTACAAAAATAACTAAAACTTAACAAACTACTGAAATGTTCATAACTACTGAGAACATATCAGAGTGCTAAGTATAAAACATAAAACTACTGATACGAAACTACTGAAACTACAACGACTGAAGAACAAGCTCTTCAGTCGTTTTACAAAACTACTGAAAAAGAAAAACATAAAACTACTGAAAAAAACCCGTCACAATTACTGAAGAAGACCTCTTCAGCTGTTGTGACAACGACTGATACTTGGTCTTCAGCACTTGTCTTCAGACTTTGTCTTCAGCACTTGTGTCTTCAGACTTTGTCTTCAGCACTTGTGTCTTCAGACTTTGTCTTCAGCACTTGTGTCTTCAGCACTTGTCTTCAGACTTTGTCTTAAGCACTTGTGTCTTCAGACTTTGTCTTCAGCACTTGTGTCTTCAGACTTTGTCTTCAGCACTTGTGTCTTCAGACTTTGTCTTCAGCACTTGTCTTCAGCTGTTGTGGACTTCAGCAGTTGTTGTGACGTCTATGGGACTTAAGGTTTTTCTGATCCGGCTCATTGGTTCTTTTGGTCCAACAAACTCCCCTTGAACCAATGCAGCCAAAACCTTAACTTTATTGAGTTCCCACTTATTGTTGGCGATAATATTGGTCTTTTTCCTTCTTGATCAGCTAAGAAGATGACCTAATTAAGCACTGGCCTGGGAATAGATTTCTGAAATTTGGTTGGCATGGTATGGCTAAGAGCCCTGACTTTGGGGAACTGGACACAGGGCTGTGGTCCTATCCATGAAATCTACTTCCCATGTATAAGCCTGTAGGATTCTCTGGTGTATGCTCTGAGAAACATAATTTGTTCTTCCATGGTAAGATTTTCAGCTCCACCATCAAACAGTCCTTCACGCCCATACAGCTCTAAAATGTACTTAGCCTGTTTGCCATTTTTGAGCTCAACTGTTGTAATCTGTCTGTATGCAAACTCATCTGGGTGAGTACCTTCAAGTAACAGACTGAGCTCATTTTGTTTGAGGTTCTCAAGCCTCTTGTAGACTAACCCCTTTTTAATTACTCTGTTCTCTAACATATTTTGGGGTGGCTATTTAGTTTCATAGGACTTCTTGAAATCTTCTACAATTTCCCAGGGTGATACTACAAGGACCACTGTGATCTCTTCATCTACGATCCTTTTTACTTGGCCCTTGTATCTCGAAGGAATGTCTTTCTTCACAATTCTGTGAGCCACCCTAGGATCAGGCCATATTCTCACCTTTTCCTTTTGATATTGAAATGTGTTAGCAAGGGTGTACAATCTCAGAGCTTCTTTCTTCATACTGATTATTGATGAAGACCAGTATAAGTTTTGTCTAGGCTTTTCAGCATCTCATCATCATGAAGCTTTTGCTGCTGTTCTTCTTCTATCTTTACTCTCACAGCTTCCATCTGTGAGGTGGGAGTGATGGGCATAGGTTTGGCTTTAGGCAAAGTTAGGACTGCGGAAAGAGGCAGCCTATCTTCTTCCTCATCATCCTCTTCTTCTTCTTCTTCTAGCCTCAACACCCTTCTCTTCTTCTTCTTGGGTGCATCATCGGCTGTTGGTTTTGAGGGTAAAGGAATTGGTTTAGTGGGTTGTGGTAGTGGTGATTTTGAAGTGGGAGGTTTTGCAGGTTGTTCTAGCATTCTTGTAGTGAGTGAGGCTTTTAAGTGTTTTGCTAGTTCCTTTCTGTTCCCAACACCTGCCTCATTTAGTGCTTCAATCACCAATCCCTTAGTGTATGCTTCAGACGAACAGATCTTGGTGGTTATTGCCAAGATACTGTCCCTGGTCCATGACTTAATCTCGATCAATGATCTCCCAAGGTACTTTGCAATGAATCTGGTCATGATCTCTAGTCTTTCTCTTTCTAATGCATCATAACTTTCCCATCTTGAGTTAATTTCTTCAACTTCAAGTCTCCTAATCTCTGAGTCAAGCTGTGCAGTATCGAACCCCCGTCTATACAGTTGATCAATAATGGAGTCCATTGATTTACTGTGTGTAGCATCCGCCATTTTGATCATCTTATCGAGTTCGAGTTCTTTTTCTTTTCCTTCAACCTTCCTCTTCTTATATGTGACATGAAAGTCTTTGTGACTTTCACCCATTGATCAATGTCAGCTCCTTTCACAAACTCCTCTTCCTTCTCAGTCTCCTTTTCTTTCTTCCCCTCTATGCTCTTTCTCTTTGCTTTCACTGACTGACTCTCCCCCTTTTTGGTTGCATTGGTTGCAAGGGTTTGAGTAGCAGAAAGCCTTGTGCTCACAATCTCCTCCACCAGGGGTTGTATGATTGAGGGAAGCCTCTCATCCATGGTTTTGATCACAATGTCTGTGATCATTGGGGTGATGAGAGGTAGGGATTGCTGAAAGATAGCATTGTTTGCTCGGAGGGGTTCTGTCCCTGAGAAGCAGTGCCAGAAATAGAAGCTGGTGGCTCGGTAGTTTGAGTGGCTGAGTGTGTGGGAGACCTTCAGGTGAAGGTGCCATCTGTGGGTTTATGTTGGTGGCAGATGGACTTGCTTTTTGAGAGAATTGGTCAAGTAGTCTTTGTAGTCTACTGACTTCTTCCTCAAGAATTGTGTTCTGGGCCAGAACATCATAAAAGAAGCCCAGGTCATCATCAGCAGATGCTGAATCACCTGACCTCCTGCTTGTAGCAGGATGTACATGCACTGGGTGTAGACCAGTTTTAGCATGTGCCCCTTTTTCTTGGAACTGGGGACTTCCAGCCTCAGGACGTTTTCCTTCATCAGTTGTTGCCTCTGGTGAGGTCTTAGCTATGTTACCAGCCTCAGTCTGATCATGTGCTGATTCAGAAGAGGTGGCAGCCTCACCAGATGTTCGTATATGCCTTTCCACACCAGGAGATTGAACAGTTAAACCCTGGTGCTGTGGGCTGTCAGAAGCATGTTGATCCTCTCTTCAATTGTGTGGTTTTCCCCTTGTGGTGTGGTGTTGGGGAGGAGGAGAGGCATGCAGCTGAGTCAGCACGTTTGCAACAATGAGAGTAGGACTTTGTGGGGCGGTTGCAGTGGGAGATGGGTAAAAGCAGTATGCCCTGGGGAGAATGGTGCTCTTCAAAGGCAATCTCCTCAAATGAGGAAGATCCCAGATTAGTGGGGACCCCTTCTTTGGTTGCTGCAGGCTCCTTTTGAGAGGAATCCTGAGCGGCTGTGGCTGGTGAAGTCCTTGTATCCACTAGGGGGTTATAACCAGTGGATATAGCCTGCGTTTGTGTTGCAGGGGCATCCTCAGGGACTCATTTCCCTGAGTAGCCTTTTTTGACTTCTTTTTAGTGGGTTTGGTGGGGACTTTGGATTTGGAGGTGGTGGCTGTGGGTTCCAGCTACGTGGGTTTGCGCAGCTTGGCAGCCATTTTTAGTGATTGGTCAAGTTGTGCCGGGAGTATACTTCAGGCAATACAGCCGTAGTAGGGACTCCCAGGCCAACAAGTCCCTCAGCTTGAAGCTAGTTTTAAATTATGGCCATTATGAACCGAGGATATAATATCCAACGGTTAGCAAGTTGTTTTTGGGCCATATCCTTGAGCTCTAAAAATAGTATTTCAGAAAAATTTAAAGGTTGTTGCTCAGGATGGAGTACATTACCTGTTGCCACCTTTGGACATTTGATCCCATGATGATGTCTTGGGGCAAGGCACATATTTACCATGTGAAAGATGAGACGTTCGGCATCCTGGAAATGTTTCTTCAATATGGTAGATGCACTCAGGTTACCCTGGTATCCATGGTGGGCAAATGATTGATCTATTGTGCCCTTGGATAACCAGTTGGGAAAGTGGCATCATCCAGATTGAAGGTTTGGCGAAGAGTGTCTGGAGTAATGACCACTTTTTGACGATGGACAAACGATGAAGAGACTCTGTGTCATTCTCCTCAGAGACAAGAGTGACGTTTGTCCAGAATTGGTTAAGAGATTCGGCATATATGGTGGGTTTAACAGAAAAGCCGTTTTGTAAGGTGACTGAACCATTAAATCAATGGTGTTGTGAAACTTGGTCCAGTATGGTGATTTTGTGAGATGTGCGACACAGTTGTGTCGTGGTTTTAGTTGCATGGTCGCCATTGATGAAGAGAGGTTACAGAGTTTTTGAACGTTAGGTTTGAGAAGAGAAGAAAGAAAAACTCTGAAGGGGGATAAGGTATTAAAGGGTAGGGTTAGAAAACGTCTAAGGTTTTGGTGTTAGTCATCAGTTGTTGTTGAAACTACTGATGACGTGGTATTAACTTTCAGAGGTTTGGAATGACTGACCATATTGGTGTGATCAGCAGTTGTTATAAAACAACTGAAGACTTGGTTTTAACCGTCAGACGTTGAAACAGCTGAAGTCTTGATTTAGTCATTAGTAGTTATAAAACTACTGAAGACAGTTTTGACTTCAGTTGGTGAAACACTGAGGACTTGGTATTAGTCATCAGTACTGGGAAACTACTGAAGACAGGTTTGCTTCAGTTGTTTAGACAGAAGACAACAGCAGTTGGGAAACTACTGAAGACAAAAAGGCTCATTAGTAGTTGTCGTCAATTCATTGCTTTTCAGCTGTTTCATACTGTCCTCAACACATACTCATCAGACGTTTTCATCTGTTTTCAGATGTTTCATAGGATCAGTACGTATTTCTATTTCTGACAACAGTATTGTAGCTACATCAGCTGTTGTAACTACATCAATTGTTTTATCAAATAAAGTACTTGAGGGTACTGAGAAGTTAAGCTCTAGTAGTTTAAAGAAAACTTCCAGAGGGAAAATAACTTCAGTACTTATATATATGACAATAATAAACTAATGATCATCAGTACTTGGGAGCTGAGATCATCAGTAGTTGTCACTTATTCTAGCTGCAGCATACCAAGCCTTAACACTAGGTTTTGGAAAGTTGTGCTATCCAAGGGCTTAGTGAAAATGTCTACAAGCTCATCAGCACTAGGAACAAATTTTGGATCAATCAGACCTTTTTCAAAACAATCTCTAATAAAATGGTGTCTGATTTCAATATGTTTAGTCCTAGAGTGCTGGATAGGATTCTTGACAATACAAAGAGCTGAAGAGCTGTCCATTAACAATGGGGTCTTAGTCTCTGTTATGCCATAATCCAATAATTGATTTTGAAGCCAGAGTACCTGAGATGTACAGCTTGCAGCAGCAATGTACTCTGCTTCAGCAGTTGATGGAGCAACTGAGGTCTGCTTCTTACTCTGCCAAGAAATCAAGCAGTTGCCTAAGAATTGGCATCCTCCAGAAGTGGACTTTCTGGTCAACTTACACCCTGCATAGTCACTGTCAGAAAAAGCAACTAATTTGCCAGAATGTCTAGTAGAATACCATAAACCTAGAGATGGAGTGCCTTGAAGATATCTAAAGATCCTCTTGACTGCAATCAAATGAGACTCCTTAGGTGCAGCCTGAAATCTAGCACAAACACATGTAGCAAACATAATATCTGGTCTAGAAGCTATTAAGTACATCAAGGACCCAATCATACATCTGTAAAGTGTTTCATCAACCACTTTACATTTCTGATCTGTATCCAGTTGTGTGGTGTTGCACATGGGAGTAGAACAGGCTTACACTTTTGTAAATCAAACTTTTCCAAAAGATCTTTTGTGTATTTGGACTGATGAATGAAAATTCCATCAGCCTTTTGTTTGATTTGCAAACCCAGAAAGAACTGTAATTCTCCCATGGCACTCATTTCAAACTTCTGTTGCATCAACTTTGTAAAGGCATCACACAACTGTGGATTAGAGGATGCAAAAATAATATCATCTACATAAATTTGAACAAGTAGATTATGCTGCCCAGCTTTCTTAATGAATAAAGTCTTATCTATGGAGCCTCTAGTGAAATTTTCCATAAGAAGTTTGATAATGTCTCATACCAGCTCTAGGAGCTTGTTTCAACCCATAGAGAGCCTTATCAAGCTTATACACCCAATTAGGATGTTTATTGTCCTCAAAACCGGTGGTTGACATACATAAACCTCTTCTTAATTTTCCCATACAAAAATGCACTTTTGACATCCATTTGAAAAACTTTAAGGTTGTGATAAGCAACATAAGCGAAAAACAATCGAATTGCTTCCAGTCTGGCTACAGGGGCAAAGGTTTCATTATAATCAATACCTTCCTCTTGTGAAAACCCTTTTACAACCAGTCTGGCCTTGTTCTTAACAATAAGCCCTTTCATCAGTTTTGTTCCTAAACACCCATTTAGTGCCTATTGCACACTTACCTGGAGGTAGAGGAACCAGTTCCCACACTTGCTGTTTCTTGAACTGAAGAAGCTCAAGCTGCATGGCTTCAACCCATCCATTGTCCCTTAAAGCAATGTGATAGTTCTTTGGCTCTTGCTGACTAACGAAGAGAGCATAGAAGCAGAAATTTGACAATTGACTTCTTGTTGAAACGCCAGCATTGATATCACCAATGATTTGAGACATAGGGTGATTCTTCAGATCTTGGTACACAATAAGATCTGTGCAAGTGTTTGTAGCAGGCTCAGCAGCAACAGATGGTGATGGTGAAGCATTTCCTTGAAACCAATCAGTAGATGGTAATTCAAAAGAAGTTAAAGTTGTAGAAATCTCATCAGAATTTGTTGTGGATTGTGCTACTGAAGCTACAGGAACATCAGGTCTAGCTGAATCAGGCAGTTGATCACTAAACTTAAAAGGTGATTACTCATATCATCATCATCAGTAACACCAGATGGATGACTAGCTACAGAAGATGATGGATTCATATGATCTGCAACAGCAGGTGGTTCATAAGGAACATATTGCAGAATGTCAGATCAAACAACTCCATAGGGTTTTGTGGAATTGTATCCTTAGGGGATTCATTGAACTTCACATGCAAGGTTTCTTCAACTATCTTTGTCCGACAGTTGAATACTCTATAAGCCTTGCAAGTGGATGAATACCCAACAAAATACCCTGCATCCACCTTAGAATCAACTTTTGGAGTTGATCCTTGTGTTGAGAATGTAACAGGGACACCCAAATGCTCTAAAGAATGAAATCAAAGGGGCTAAATGATGTAAAACTTCATAAGGAGTTTTCATCAACCTCTGATTTACTAAGGCTCTATTCTGTACATAGCAGGCTGTATTGACAGCTTCAGCCCAAAAGGTCAGTGGCAGACCAGAATCAGCCAACATGGACCTTGCAGCTTCAATGAGGGTCCTGTTCTTTCTCTCCACTACTCCATTTTGCTCTGGAGTCCTTGGATGCTATACTGCCTCTTGATTCCCTTTGACAAGTAAAACTCATCAAGAGTGTGGTTTCTGAATTCAGTACCATTGTCACTCCTCACACACTTAACTGGTAGGGAATACTGCTTCTGAACGTGTAACACAAAGTTCATAATGGACTAAGCAGCTCATCCTTTGAATGCAAGAAGAAGGTCCATACATATCTAGAGTAATCATCCACAATTACCAGACAGTATTTCTTCTTTGCCATACTCATTACCTTCACAGGACCAAAAAGATCCACGTGCAGTAGTTGTAAGCAGGCATTAGACTTGGATTCTTCTATGGTTGGGAATGAAACTTTATGTTATTTCCCTTTTAAGCATGCAGTGCAGATTTCATCACAATTGAACTCCTTTATTGGATGACCTCTCACTAAACTCTTGTGGATCAGCTGATTCATGTTTTTGAGATTAACATGACCCAGCCTTCTATGCCACAGTTTAGATTCTTGGAGAGAGGCCTTGGAGAACAAGCATGGATGGCCTCTTAACTCAATTTTCTTTGACAGATCCAAGGCATATACTCTTCCTATCCTGTTGGCCTTCAGGAGAGTATTATCATCCAGTACTTGTCAACCAGGCTCAGAACCTTGGAAGACAGAATCCTACAGTTCTGGCTTGTGAAAAGAGCAACATGTCCTTTGTCACATCTGACTGACACTCAACAGATTGTATTTGAGATTCTCCACATGGTTGACATCATCAAATCTAATATCTTCTTAGACACAAATCCCTTTCCAATGATGTAACCTTTAGCATCATTTCCAAATGAGACAAATCCCTTCTTCCCTGAGAGTAATCATGAAGAAGAGAGCTGCTCCCAGTCATGTGCATGGATCCTCCACTGTCCACATACCAGATGCTTCTTTGGCATGCTGAAGAACCCTGCACAATCATAAGAAACTAGTTAGCTTTGGAGACCCAAACCTTTTTGGTTTTGGGACTGACTTTATCAACAGATTTAACCATAGCTGGTTTCTCATGATTAACAGCTGATGAAGATGGAGATGGTGCTGAAATAGATTTGGACCTGGAATTCCTCTCCAGTGGTTTGGTCACAGTGGCTTCAAGTTGGTTAACTCTCCCAACAGATGCTGAACCATCATAACAAGCTGTGTCTGATTTGAAGCTCGAGCTTTCAGTTCATTTGACACTCCAGAGCTTGTTTTTGATGAGTTCCTGTGACCCACCATTCCTCCTTCTTAGATTTCACAGACTTAGTCTTATGTTTATCATGAGGAACAATATCAGCTGTCTTCTGGTAAACCGTATCCTTCTTAGTGGATTTGGGTAAGGCCTTGGGTTTATCAGGTTGAGATGATTGTGGTACAAACTTGGTCTCAAACTCAGTTTTCATTTTATTTATTTCTAGTTTAATGAGCTCATCCCTTTGAGCTTTAAACCCTTTTTGTACCAACATTCATTAGATAGATGATTGAATTTACCACAAATTTCACATGGTTTATTCTTCATCTTAGACATCTTTACTACTGAAGTGGAAACTACTGAAGGTGTGATCTTCAGTACTTTCCTCCTATCAGTACTAGGTACTAAAGGATTTGTAACAGTTGAAGACTGGTAATTCAACTGTTTTCCATCCGTCCTAATAGACTGTTTGATGGATTCCTCAGCAGTTGTTAGTCCTTGTATTTCAACTGATTTGAAATGCTTTTCAGATGTTAGGTCTCTTTCAGTACTTGGGGTACATTGAGGAACAACATCTAAAGTACTCAGCTTCATATGAGTCTCAGTAGTTAGACCATCAGTCAATTTATTTGTTGAGATCTTAACACTGGTTTCATTCTCTGATCTTAGATTATCATTGGAGAATGACTCACACGATAATGTGGTTTGGAGATTGCTTTCACTTTCAGACTTAACTATGGAGTTAGGAGTAAAGTCTGTTGGTGGAGCAGTATGGTTGTAACCAATGCCAAACTTCACATTTGAAGCAGTTTGCTTGCTAAGAAGCATTTCAAATCCCTTGCATGATGAGACCCAGCGTTCACACTCAACTTGGGTCACTGCAAGTTTTTCTTTGAGACTCCTGTGGTCTTCTAGAATAACCTCTAGCTTGGCCTTTTCATCATTTAATTGGCATTTAAGCTTATAAATCTCATCACTTTTACTGTTAAGAGCAGACTCATACTCAGCTTTTCTTTTGAAAATGGTTTTCTCAAACTCAAGTTTTTGATTTATTAATGCTACATTTGCCTCTCTAATAGAGACAAAGGCAGCTATGCATGATTCAACATAACTTGGCTTTAGCCTCTGAAGATACCTGAGTTACCTGTGAAGATGATGCATTTGAACAGGAACCCTCAGTAGACTCCAGGGCCATGAGAGCAAGATTTCCAAAAGGGTGTTCACCACCATGTTGACTAGTACCAGCATAGTATTGCTCAGTGTGACCAGACAAGTTATCAGGTAAGCTACTCCAGTCAACGACTCCAGGTGTGAAGAAGTGTGATGAGTTATGATTGAGATGGAGATGGTTGAGGTTCTGGTAGTGCATGAGATTGTGGTACAATAGGAGCTTGAACTTGATTTGACTGTGGCATATAATAGCAGGGATAAGGATATGGCATTTGACCCTGAGGAACAAAATATGCAGGAGATTGAGGGTGTGATGAATGACTAGAACCAGCAGAATGTTGCCCTTTGGATTGTGAATTGTTATTTGGAAAAGTCAAAAAGGGTGCAGAAGTGTTAGATCCAGTTGATCTACACTCTCTTGCAAAGTGTCCAAGCCTGTGGCATTTGTGACACTTCAACTTGCTCTTGTCAAAACCGACTTTGGTTTTGTCAGAGAGTCCAGGAAATTTCCTGCCAGTTCTCTTGTAGAATTTCTGAGATCTGATATTGATCAAGGCCATTTGGCTCAAAATATCCATCTCTTCTAAATCATCATAATGCCCTTCAAATCATCCATGATAAAGCATAGATTGTCACTATTATTACCAGAATGATAATCAACACTCACAAAGGCATGATTAGAATTGTTTGAGGTGAAATCAATATGCTCATCATAGTGGCATTCTGATCCTGCATACTCTGACTCATGACTTACCAAGGCAGTGTTTCCTGGTACAAAATCATCAGTGAGCTTTCCAGATGATGACAGTTTTGTTTCTGTTCTATCTCTCTCTCAAATGTGAGAAATTTCCCATGGAGTTGGGTGAGAGATAGTTTGTCCAAATTTGCACTGGAGCGTAGGACAATAGTATATGTGTCCCATCTCTCAGGTAGTGATCTGAGAAATCTGTTATTCATCTGGCTATTTGTGTACTCATGTTTGACCATTTTTAATTCAGAGATCAAACAAGAGAACCGCTCAAACTGTTGAGTCAGTGTCTCACCCTTCCTATGAGAGAATGTCTCATATTGTTGGGCAAGGATTTCTCTATTATTTGCCAAGACCTCATCTGTTCCTCCAAATTGTTCTTTCAAGGCATTCCAGAGGTCATGGGCAGTTTCATAATGCATTAGCCCAGAATAGATTTCATTGGGCAGTGCCATGGCCAGAATTCCATGGGCTTTTGCATCAATCTCAAACAATTTCTTATCCTCATCTGAGTATTGCTCCCTCCTCTTCGGAACCATTTGATTGGTTTCGGGTTATTCACCATAGGCTTGTGTGGACCATGTACCACTGATGTCCAACAACCTGAGCTGTTAACAGACAGGTGATGGAGCATTCGTCGTTGCCATATGTTATACTCACTCCTAACCAGCATTGGAGGCTTGGTTGAGGAACTAGTATTGTGAGGATCATTGGAAGGAGTAGTCATTTTAGGTCCAAATACAATTTAATTCAAGCTTTTAAAAGATTTTACACAGACCACAACAGACTCAATGAAAACCAAGAATAAATCTCAGGATGAATGACCAAAAACACAGAAAATTCAATCTCTATAACCGTTTCTTGCAAAAATGCTAATTCAATCAAACTTGGATCTTGGATAGCAGTTTCAATGATCAATTATTAGATCGATCAATGATGAACCAGCTCTGATACCATTGACAGGATCAGTGATCTCAAGTTTGATGGATTAGAGTGTAACGCAGCGGAAATAAGAAGAATTAGACAAATTATAGCAAGAATTTGATATTCGTATGCATTAAGAACAAATACGGTTGTAACGAGAGAATATATTTCTGTGAAAAGGAATGTTTCAATAATATCAAATGTTTTCGCTCAATCATTCACAGATTACAATTAGGTTGACACTCTTATATAGAGTGCAATCATTGCTGATATCACGGGATAGTGACATCTGGTAGATTTATTACAAAAATAACTAAAACTTAACAAACTACTGAAAGTTCACAACTACTGAGAACATATCAGAGTGCTAAGTATAAAACATAAAACTACTGATACGAAACTACTGAAACTACAACGACTGAAGAACAAGCTCTTCAGTCGTTTTACAAAACTACTGAAAAGAAAAACATAAAACTACTGAAAAGAAAATCGTCACAACTACTGAAGAAGACCTCTTTAGCTGTTGTGACAATGACTGATACTTGGTCTTCAGCACTTGTCTTCAGACTTTGTCTTCAGCACTTGTGTCTTCAGACTTTGTCTTCAGCACTTGTGTCTTCAGACTTTGTCTTCAGCACTTGTGTCTTCAGACTTTGTCTTCAGCACTTGTGTCTTCAGACTTTGTCTTCAGCATTGTGTCTTCAGACTTTGTCTTCAGCACTTGTGTCTTCAGACTTTGTCTTCAGCACTTGTGTCTTCAGACTTTGTCTTCAGCACTTGTCTTCAGCTGTTGTGGACTTCAGTAGTTGTTGTGACGTCTGTGGGACTTAAGGTTTTTCTGATCCAGCTCATTGGTTCTTTTGGTCCAACAAGAGTGCTAATCATTGACCTTTATTATGTGAGGTAGTATCCTAAGATTTCAAGTGACTAACTGTAGAGAATATGTATAGAGGTTGAAGCAACCAAAGTCTTTCTGCATGCATGCCGCACAAGTACTGAAGAAGAATGCTTCGGAAGTTTTACATATGCAACAGAAAATACTCTAAGTGTAAAATCTTCAAAGCCAAGACCAATATCTTCTGAAGCCAAAGATGAAGTGTTCCGAAGCTTCAAAGATAAAGTCTTTCGAAGCTCCACACTTGAAGACAAATTTCTTCCGAAGACTTTTAACAACATGCGTTATCTGATGTACTTTTCCATAAAGCTGGACCCCTTTCCGCTGCGACACTGTAAAGTCACCAACTTACATGACTTGGTGAAAAGGTCCATGCTTTTGGTAACTGTACATTGAGGTCTTGAGTCTATAACTTTATACTTCATGTACTTTATCCCTTTTTAATAGATAAGGATGTGAGTTATGGCTTGTCATAGTCACT
Source organism: Flaveria trinervia (assembly GCA_025506515.1). Taxonomy (NCBI): domain Eukaryota; kingdom Viridiplantae; phylum Streptophyta; class Magnoliopsida; order Asterales; family Asteraceae; genus Flaveria; species Flaveria trinervia. The sequence goes on along the minus strand of CM046449.1, from coordinate 53,775,816 downwards.
AATCAAAAGGCAATCTGCCTTTTGACTATACAATTGATTTTGTTTTGTGTCTAGTAAATTGTATGTAGCTGGCATTCATAGTATGGCCGACTGTAGGATGTAGTATAAGTATCTCATGTTCTTGTATCTTTCCTTTATGCTTTGTAACACTTGTAATAGAACATTGAGAAAGCAATATACTGCAATCTTGAAAACCATACTCTTGTGTACTTTGCTCTTGTGTTCTGTTTCTTATTTACTTTTGTTCTTAGTGTCTTTACTTGTGGTTAATCCAGTTCACTGTTTGACAAATTTTAGTTACTCTCCTCTTTGTGTTGTTGTGTTGTAAGTGACTCCCTTCACCGGTCCTGCATTTGGTATCAGAACTTTCCAGGCTCTTGGTATAAGATCTCACCATCTTAAGATCCCTCACACACACAAATACTCAACTTTTCAAATGGCAAACATTTCCAAGACTGATATGGAAATTGGAATCATGAACAAGTCCCCACTCATCACTCTTGATGACTTTGATACCTGGTGCCTGAGAGTGGAAGGTTTCATCAGGTCTCTAGACTCAAGAATATGGGAGTCTGTTGAGAATTGACCTTACATACGAAGCACCCCCTCTGCTACTAGTGCTGGTATGATCCCCAAGGCTGTGGCAAACTACTCTCATGAAGACAGGAAGAGAGTAGAGATTGATAGAAAAGCCATGACAGCCCTTCAGACTACTCTTCAAAACTCTGTATACAGATGTTTCAAGAAATGCAAAACAGCTAAATAGCTATGGGATGCATTGAAACTGATGTATGAGGGTTCCTCTAAAGCTAAGGAAAACAAGAAGGATCTCCTGAAGTAGCAGTTTGAAAACTTCACCTTCAAAACAGGTGAAAGCATGACTCAACAATACTTCAGGTATGTTGAGATTATGGATACCCTTGTGGATGGACGAGTTCCTCTTGAGAACAGGGATATTGTAAGGAAGTTCATGTCCTCACTTCCTAGGCAGTGGACACACTACTATGCCGTGATCAAGAGGACTGAAAATCTCAAAACTCTCACTCTGACAGATTTATATAGGATTCTTAGTGGCTACCAGATGGAGATGAAGATGCAAGGTTCATCTGGCAACTCCAATAATCAAATGGGTTCAGCCCTTCATGTGGTTGAAAGGGATAGCAAGAACCCCAACATCATCTCATATGCTACCCTGATAACTCACATAAGGGTCCTTTCATCACCTTCCCAGAGACACCAAGGAGAACTACACTCAAGGAAGCCCATTGCAAGAGACAAGTTCTTCCCAAGCTTTTGTGTCTTCTGATGAAAGTTGTGGCAGCTTTTTGTTCACCCTGGAAGACCTGGACTGTATGCATCTAGATGATCTGGAGTACATGGAGATAGTCCAATAGATGGCTCTTTTAACTCATAGAGCCAAGGAGTTCTACAAGCGGACTGGAAGGAAGTTTCGAAGCAATGCAACCAGTGGAAAGTTTGGCCTGAACAAAGGCAAAGTCAAGTGTTACAACCGTAACTTGATGGGCCCCTTTGCCAAGGAGTGTAAGGAACCTAGAACAAATGGTGGCCAAACACAGTCCAGACCCAACTACACTGACAAAGCTCCCAGAATGAGAAGCCAAAGTAGCAGGCTGTTGTCGCCGTTGAAGATGGAGGCTTTGCTTGGAGCTTTCAAGTGGAAGATGCTTCTCCAAACTAAGCACTGATGGGAGATCATGATGAAGCCAAGGTATTGGAACATCTATGTACCCCTAAATGCATTGCTAAAGTTAATAGATACAGATCCTATAACTTGGAGATGGGATCTGATCTTCAGTCCTTAAATATTTTAAAAGCTGATTTTAGAAAGTCTGAAAATGATTATAAACTGAAGATAGAGGACTTAGAGAAAACTATTTCAGTTCTAAAACATGAGCATACAAATTTTAGGACTCAAATCAAGGATCTCATAACCAAGCTGACTGAGTGCCAGGCTGAGCTTGTGATCAGCAAAGCCATGATAGACAAGTGTGTTCTTGAAGAAGAGATCTTCAAGAACATGATATCCTTATCCCTGCATAACAAAGTGGGCTATTAAAACAAGCAGGGACTAGGATCAAATGAGATAGTTCCTCCACACACAATCTTGTCTATAAGATCACCTAGGTGTGTAACTTGTGAAGATGAGCTTCCTCTCATAGATCCTTTGAGTGAAGAAGATGAAGAAGTGATAGTGAAGAATTCCCCTGAGAAGAGTGAAGAGGAGGATTCTAAGAAGGGCCACTATCCTTCTGAGGAGAAGAAGAAGACTGTGATGACCAAGTCAATGAGGAAGAACTTGATCAGAAAGAGCAAAAGGAAAGCAAGGAAGGCTCAAGAGATCAAGGCTACTTTTGACTCCAAGCAGAAGCAAGTTTTTATCTCTACAGGTTTTGAAGTAGTAAAGACTGAATACATCAACCTAAACTCTTCTGCTAAGAGTTTTGGTTCTTGCTCAAATCATCTCAGTACCAAGAAGAAGACTGATCTGCTGTGTACCACTGCTACACAGCCTAAACCAACTCCAATAACAGTTCCCAGCCCAAAAGGACTATTTCAGCATTTGCAAAGATGAAGGTGGAGAAGGGATGTGACCAAAGTCAGTCTTATTCCAGCAGAAGGCTCTTGGGAAGAAGAAAATAGAGTGTGTTATGTGTGAGAGTATTGCTCATATTGCTAAGGATTGTCCATACAATTCTAAGGGTACTCTTCACATGTTCAAACCAAGAACTTCCAAGAGTTCTAAGAAGACTCAAGCTTCAGAAGGAAAATATGTTTCCTTCGGAAACTCCAAATCTAAGAAGAAGGCAAGTGGAAAATTGTGTTCGAAAGAAAAGTTGGTCTCGAAAGAAAGGAATACTTCCGAAGCACTGAAGTTTGCTGCAGTGTCTGCAGAATCATCCGATGGTTTAGTCATCAAAACTTCCGAAGTATCAAAAAATCCAAAGTGTTGAAGGTCAACTCCAAGACTTTAAAGGTGGAGTGGAAGTCTAAGAAAGACCAAATGACTGAAAGTTATCCATCTACAACAGCAAAAGATCCTCAAAACATGATTATAGGATCTATCATTGTGGCATTACGTACAACTTCTTTTGATGAACCCAAGACAAGCAAGGCTTGGCTTTCCAGATGTAACTAATCATCTCTTTTATGTAGGAACAACTCAAGAAAAATAAAAATGTCTGGATCATTGATAGTGGTTGTTCCAGACACATGACACACAATAGGTCACTACTCCAAAACTTTGAGAGAATTGGTGGAGGTCCATTTGCCTTTGGAAGAGATGAAGGTGGTTACATATCTGGAAGGGGCAAGGTCACAAATGGTAAGCTCAACATTGAAAAGGTAAAGTTTTTCAAGGAGCTTGGGTACAATCTTTTGAGTGGTATCCCAATTTTGTGATCAGAGTCATAACATGCTCTTTACTGAGTATGAGTGCATTGTTATTAGGCCCGAGGTGGTCATTCCTCATGAACATATTCTACTTAGAACCCCCAGGAATGGGAACATGTACAAGATGGATTTGCAAGAAACATCTCCCTCTAGAGAAGTTTCATGCTTTCTGTCTAAAGCAAATAGTGATGAATCTTCCAATGGAATAAAAGAATGTGCCATGTAAACTTTAAAACATGAATAAACTTATTAAGAATGATTTGGTAACTAGAATGCCAAAGAAAGAGTTTACAAGTGATGACCATTGTGTTGCATGCCTGAAAGGGAATCAACATAAGGTATCTCACAAGCCTAAGGAAAGGAACTCCATCACTACACCCCTTTACTTGTTAAATATGGATCTCTTTAGCCCCACCAGTGCAATGAGTCTATGAAGTACCCTTAGAACTAAAGACGAGACTCTTGAGATTTTGAAAAGTTTCATCTTGAAGATTGAGAATCAATCTTCTCATAAGGTCAAAATCATAAGATGTGATCAATGAACTGAATTCAAGAACCAAATCCTTGATACATTTTGTGATGAAAAGGGTATTACAAGACAATACAATGCTCCCAAGACTCCTCAACAGAATGGTGTTGCTAAGAGGGGAAACATGACACTGATTGAAGCTGCAAGAACCATGTTGTCTAACTCTAAGCTGCCTATCACCTTCTGGGCAGAGCCAGTCAACACTGCCTACTATGTGCAGAACAAAGTTTTAGTAGTTAAGACTCATGGCAAGACTCCTTATGAAGTTTGGCAAAAGAGGAAACCTTTTATTGGTTTTCTCAGTTCATTTGGTTGTCCTTGCACCATCTTGAATACCAAAGATCAAATTGCCAAATTTGCTGAGAAATCAGATGATGCACACTTTATTGGATACTCTTCCCAAGCTAAGGCTTACAGAGTATACAATCTCAGAACTAGAATTGTTGAGGAGTCAGCCAATGTGACTTTCATTGAACACACACCCTATGTGGCTGGTTCTGGTCCTGATTGGCTATTTGATCTTGATTTAGTTACCAACTATTTTAACAAATCTTGTGAGACTGTTTCAAGATCTATAGAAAATTTAAACACAGGTGATCCTGATCCAAGATTTGAGCTGAGAAGACCTTCTAGTAACACATCTTCAGCTCCAGTTGGAACTATTTCTGCAAATGAGGTTTCTATTAGCACTACAATGACAAACTCAGCTGATACATCTAGTATGCCTTAAATTCCAGCTCAGAGGCTCCACAAATAGATAAAGATGCTTTAATCATAGAAGACAATAATGGTAGTGGTGATAGTGATCAAGACTTCTTGATGCTGATAACCACTCCATAGATGACAACATCTATGATGTCACACACTCCTTGGATCAAGTCTCTCTTCATAAGTGTGCTGATGTGGTGGGTGAAATATCTATGCTAGATCTAAATTTCTCTAGTTTAGATCTTTCTCAGCAACTTGCTATGATCTTTCAGCTTAGGATCCACAAGTCTCACCCCACCACAAACATCATTAGAGATGTTGTCTTAGGGGTAATAACAAGAGGACAAACCCATAAAGCAAATATTTGTCTTCACTCTTGTTTCGTATCCAGATAGAGCCAAAGAAAGTTGATGAGGCTCTAAATGATGGAAGTTGGGTTGAATCTATGCAACAAGAGCTGCTTCAATTCAAAAGGGAGAAAGTTTGGAACCTTTGTCCTCTTCCTAATAGGAAGACTACCATTGGAACCAAATAGGTGTTTAGGAATAAGAAGGATGATAGAGGCATTATCATCAAGAACAAAGCTAGACTAGTTGTTCAAGGGTACACACAAGAAGAAGGGATTGACTACACTGATGTCTTTGCTCCTGTAGCAAGACGGGAAGCTGTTAGGATATTCTTAGCATTTGTTGCATCCAAGAACTTCAAGGTTTTTCAACTTGATGTGAAGTGTGCTTTTCTTTATGGAGTGATTCATGAAGAGGTGTATGTCAAACAACCACCTGGTTTTGTAGATCCTGATCATCTTGAATATGTCTGAAAGCTTGACAAAGCTCTTTATGGGCTACATCAGGCACCTAGGAAGTGGTATGAGACACTATCTGAGTATCTTTGCAAACATGGATACAGGAGAGGTACTATAGATGGAACTCTCTTCATCAAAGGACAGGGAAATGACATATTGCTAGTTCAAGTATACGTGGATGACATCATATTTGGTTCAACTAATCCAAACCTCTGTAAAGACTTTGAGAAGCTGATGAAGGATAGATTTGAGATGAGTGCCATAGGGAAACTCAATTTGTTTCTGGGAATTCAAGTGAAGCAAGTTGGCAATGGCATTTTCATTAGTTAGTCAAAGTATGTTCACGACATACTCAAGAGGTTCTACATGACTGATTGTAAGATTGCTAAGACACCCATAGCAAGAAACCACTCCCTTGGACATGATCTTGAAGGAGAGTGTGTGGATGAACACCTCTATAGGGCTATGATTGGGTCTCTTATGTATCTTATAGCTAGCAGGCCTGATATCATGTTTGCTACATGTATTTGTGCAAGATATCAAGCCAACCCTAAGATGTCTCGCCTTATCACTATCAAGAGGATTCTAAGATACCTCAAAGGTGCTTCAACACTTGGTCCGTGGTATCCTAAGAATTGTGACTTCAATATGTATGCTTATATAGATAGTGATTATGGTGGTTACAACATGTCTGCAAAGTCTACATCTGCGGGATGTTAGTTTCTTGTGGAATGGTTGTTGCATGGCAATGCAAAAAACAATCCTGTGTCTCCGCATCAACTGCTGAAGTTGAATACATTGCTGCTGCAAGCTGCTGTGCTCAAGTGCTTTGGATTCAGAATCAGATGCTGGACTATGGGTTAAACATCAAGGAGACTCCCATTCACATAGACAACAATAGTTGTATCTCAATCACAGAGAATCCTATGCAGCACTCAAGCACCAAGCACATTAATATCAGGTATCATTTAATAAGAGATAATTATGAAAATGGGTTAATTAAACTAGTGAAGGTTCACACAGAAAAAACAGTATGCTGATCTGTTTACAAAGGCTTTTGATGAATAGAGATTTAAATATCTAATATCAGCTATTGGGATGATCAACTTTGAGTAGCTTTTTCTTAAAACTAATTCTTATTATTTCTTAAAATATATGTGTCCTAAGTTGTCTAGTTCATCACTTTCATAAGCTCTTGTTTTCTTTGGATAAAATTCTTTTTGAAGACTTTCCTTAGACATTTGAAAATTTTAGATCCTTCGGAAGATATGTTTTTATCTTCAGAAGAAAATTATACCTTCAAAACAAATATCTGTCTAAGAAATCTTACCTTCAGAAGAGATTTCTGAAATATCTTCCGAAGCTTAAACGCTTGTCTCAGACCCTTATATGTTTTCAAGAACCCTTTTCTTCCGAAGAAATTAACTCTCGGAAGCTTTGTTCTTCTGTGAACAAAGCATTCAAGTCTTGATTTTTCTTCCGCAGCAAAATTTTCAGAACTCTCAGGAAATTCTTTCAAAGTAATTTTAGCTTCAGAAGCTTTTTCATTAAAACTTCTGAAAATAATGTACTTTTGAAAGCTTTTTGACATCCAAGAAAACTACTTTTTGAGCAAAAGTAAACTACTTTTTCAGAGGTGGGACCGACATCGGATTTCAAAGTTTATCCTCTTTCATTAAACTTTATCTGAAATCCTTTTCACATATAAACCTAATGGTTTCCCCCACTTTCTATCATCTGCTTCTTCCTCCAAACCTAAAACCCCAAATTTCTCTCTGAAATTCGTTCTTCTTTCTTTCTTCATCCTTAAGCTACCTCACAATGGCCAACCCCATTCACAGAATTGACACGAACTTTACCATGCAGCTACACAGGCAACACAACCAGGTTGCTCTGTTAAGCTCTAAGAAAGATCCTTATTTCTTAGAGGTTTGCCGTTTCTTAGCTTTGTCAAACTACTACACCTCCCTAACCATTGATCCTTCACTCTATGAGGATCATCTGCTCGAATTCTGGAAGACCTGCCAAGAGGTCGTAATGGATGGGGAGAATGCACTATCTGCCACAGTGCAGGGGAGAATAGTCTTTATCACTCTGGCTATCACCAACTTGCATCTTCAGTTAGATGATGAAGAAGGTTAGGTGTTCTTCCCAAAAGAAGCTGTAAATCATTCATTTGAGCAGATAGGCTATGAGAGAGACTACTCTGTCAAGACCTTCAGGAAAGGGAAGGTCTTATCCCAGTGGAGATTCCTGCTCCATGTGGTTATCCACAGCTTATCAAACAATCATAATGGATGGGACCAGATTCTTAAGGATCTCTCCTTCATTATCCATGGAATGATTCAGGGGGTCAAGTTTAGGTATTCGCAATTTGTTTATACTAATTTTCTTGCAAAGTTGGACTCCTTAGAATATTACATGTTCCCTAGATATGTCTAGTACATTCTTAACTATGAATTGGGCTCATAGTTAAGGGGAATTGGTAACATTCTTAACCTGGGACAGATGAAGCCCGACATTTTAAACATATTTAGAAAACCCACTTTTGGGTTCTCTGGGGTAGAAACAGCCCTGATCCCAAAAATGTTAGAGCTCACTGATCAAGGTGACAACCTAGTAGCACCAGCTAGTGTTGAACCCACATCTTCTACATCCCAACCGCCTACACAGTGACAAATCACCCTTACCTACCAAAGAAAATCCAAATGAACCTCTACTCAGGCTATTTAGTCAATGAAGGTCCCAATACACTCACCCATACAGGAGGAAGTGGACACTGGAGCTCCCAGTTCTCCAGAGGAGCAGACCACTCCCATCTCTTCATGGATCAGTGATGAGGTTCCTCATGATTAGCCTGATGAGCTCATTAGCAACCTCTCCCAAACTACCTTAAGCCATCACTCTGAGTCTCAACACTCAGGTGATCAACCTTCAGGGGACAGTTACCATCCCCAGCCTTTAGATCTAAATCAACCTATCCCCAACCTTGACTTCTATACTTATAAAGATCCAGGTTTCAATGAGTACCATGATTCTCTCTTCTTTTCCCCTACTCAAAGAGAGATGAGTGCTCCTGAGTGTCCTACTTCTAGCCCACATCAATCACCTACAACTGAGGTGGACACTTCTGAACTTGTTTACAATGTCCATATCGAAGAGGCTCTCACTTTTGAAAGTAATTACATCATTAGGACCTCAACCATGGCAACTCAACCCACTAACATCTCAACTGAGATTGCTAGTGAGTAGGGGAAATCCAGCAGCCAAGAACCTGAAGCTGGTGGTGAGAGTGAGGACTCTGGTCCAATCATCTCATCCCCCAATGATTCTTCTGATGACGATGAGGTGAATTTAAGACTAAAGGTGCAAAAACTATCTCAAACATGCACCTATTTAGTCTCCAAGGTTAGTCACCTTGAATCTCAAGTGACTACCTTACAAAATAGGGTCAATGATTAGCAACTTGAGATTTCATATCTTAAGGAAAAACTAGCTGGGAGACCTTTTAGAGGAGCTCAACCTGGAACACAAGAACCTATGGATGTGATAGACCTAACTCCTGGCTCACCTATTTAAGTGATGCTACCAAAATGGGGGAGAAAGTCATTATAATCACACAACCTGGGAGTTCTTCAAGGAGAATGGACACTAAGGACTCACCATCCTCACTTGCAATTGTACCTTCTTAGCAACCTACTCAAGTTCACATTGTTGTGGACTACCTAGACTCCATACAGAGTCTGTTTGAGGAAGGGATACCAAGGTCCATGTCATCTCAACCATCTTCCAATCACATCATTGGGTGGAGGTATGATGACAACAGGATAGCCCTAATCATCATGAAAGTTCAAGGGCAATAAGAGATCTTTAAATTTCAGACCTTGAACTATTATGATAGTCTGGACTTATTCAACATCCCACTTATCAATCCAAGACAATCAAGACAAGTTGAGAAGTTGGCTCAAAGAATCCAAGACCAGATCGCTACAGAGTTCAGCCTTAAAAGAAGACTATAGGAATCAGGCAATGTCATCGGTCAACAAGATGTTGAGGCAGACCCTAAGATTAGCTTCATAGGGGAAACCTTGACCGAAGGCCTAGTGACAGAACCTAAGTGCCCTATCTTATCACCAATAATTGCTGCAAAGATCAATGCCCTTTTTGAGACACTAACCGGTGAAGGTGCTTCTCAACCTCTCTCTGGCTAGAGCTTGGAAACTACATCAAGCAATGAAGCCTAAAGCTTTCTCCACCCTGAGTCACAAAGGTTTGTGAGTGACAAAGGGAAAAGAAAAATGACTTATGAGGAGATTGAGGAGGAGAAGAGAGAGAGAGAGAGGAAGAGAAAGCTGAGGGGGGAAAGTTCCTCTGCTAAGTCTTCAAGACTCATGGAGTCTGCTATCAGGGCTGCCCCCAGACCAGATACTCAGAATGATGAGTTAAGGGCAATCAGGATAAACTATCTGGAGACAAGGAACTATGACATAAACAATGTCATCTCTCTCCCTTTGGAGGAGTTAAATGAACTGGTTGACCTGGAAAGGTCAAAGGAGAAGAAGGAGGCAGAAGATGCAAAGCTTCTAGTACAAATAAAAATAGACAGAAGAAAGAAAAGATTATACAAGTATGTGCCTGCTCTCTCCCAAGTTCAAGAAAGCCCTGCATATGAGGATGTGGTTCAACAAGAACCCCATGTAGATAAAGAAGATGAAAAGATCAAGATGATTAACTACCTGAGTGCCACAGGCCTCTATCAGGCAGAAGCACTTCTTCCCTTATCCTTTGACTATATTAAGTTTGAGTATCTTAAACAACTTAAACTTGAGATAGTCAAGGAAAGAAAGACAACCAAAAGAAAGCTAAGTGAAGAAGCTGCTAAGTCAAGATCCATCATCTACAAAAGCATGAAGAAATCTGCTGACAGGAAGAGGATGATGAGCTTCTTGAAGCTGTATGGATTCTTTGGAAGGAGACTTGGCCCCATGTCTCTATCCACTATGGATGAGCATATCAGGGTGATGAAGCAGAAGATCAAGAGTGGAGAGATGGTTAACTTACATTCCCCTCTAAGTCAAGCCCTACCTCAAGTGGAGGTTAAGGTTGAACAACTAGAGACATCACAACCTAGACCTCCTGGCTGAATCTCAGCAAGCTTCATCTTCTGATCCGTAGTAGGGTCAACCTTACTCTTAATCTGAACCTATGAGAGTAGAGGACCCAACTGAGAAAGACAATGAAGATCAACCTGGTACTATAGCCAGTCTTCTCAGTTAAAAGTTGTAAAGAGAAAGAAAAGGATGGCTTCTAAACCAAAACCCAAGAATAAGAAAAAGACTGCATCCTTTTTCTGAACCTCAGGATGAGTCAGAACATCCTGAGGATGTGCAGCCAGAGGATGCTCCATCATCTCCCATTCCAATAGCTCCTCTAGCATCAGAAAGACCCATCCTGTCCTGGACATACACTACGAATCCAGAAGGTGGCATGTCATCAGAGATCATGGCATTGAGAATGTCTACATTTGGCAAGAGATGTTTCAGTTGCCTCTGCATGATCTCTTGACATGAGAAGATACTTTGATAGTTTGAAGGATCCTGATCATCTTATAAAGAAAGGGCTAGTTATTATCCTGATGAGGACCGTTGATATCTAAAGTCTTCAAGAGTTTTGGTAGCATCAGCCTAGGGGGAGTTTGTAGAGAATATGAATAGAGGCTGAAGCAACCAAAGTCTTTCTGCATGCATGCTGCACAAGTACTGAATAAGAATGCTTTGGAAGTTTTACACATGCAACATAAAATACTCTAAGTGTAAAATCTTCCGAAGCCAAGACCAATATCTTCCGAAGCCAAAGATGAAGTATTCCGAAGCTTCAAAGACAAAGTCTTCCGAAGCTCCACACTTGAAGACAGATTTCTTCCGAAGACTTTTAACAACAAGCTTTATCTGATGTATTTTTCCATAAAGTTGGACCCCTTTCTGCTACAACTCTGTAAAGTCACCAACTTACATGAGTTGGTGAAAAGTTCTATGCTTTTGGTAACTGTATATTGAGGTCTTGAGTATGTAAGTTTCTACTTCATGTACTTTATCCTTTTATAATAGATAAGGATGTGAGCTATGGCATGTCATAGTCACTAGTCGAAAGGCAATATGCCTTTTCACTCTACAATTGATTTTGTTTTGTGTCTAGTCAATTGTATCCAACTAGCATTCATAGTATGGCCGGCTGTAGGATGTAGTATAAGTATCTCATGTTCTTGTATCTTTCCTTTATGCTTTGTAACACTTGTAATAGACATTGAAAAATCAATATACTTTAATCTTGAAAACCATACTCTTGTGTACTTTTCTCTTGTGTTCTGTCTTTTAATTACTTGTGTTCTTAGTGTCTTTACTTGTGGTTAATCTAGTTCACTGTTTGATAAAGTTTAGTTACTCTCCTCTTTGTGTTGTTGTGTTGTAACTGACTCCCTTCACCAGTCCTGCACTAACCTTGGTGCATTTTGATAGTTTTTGCATGTTTAGTCTTAGATTCCCCTCTTCTTCATTAGAAGATTCATTGGGGGATGAGATAATTTGACCAAAGTCCTCAGTATCACCACCAACATGTTGTTCTTGGCTGCTGGGTTTCTCTACTCACTGACTACTTAGGATGTAGTATCAGTGGGCTGAGTTTCCATAGTTGAGGTGTTAAATATGTAATCACTTGCAGAAGTGAGAGCCTCTTCTATACGGACCTCCTAAACAGGGTCAGAGAGATCCACCTTAGTGGTAGGTAGATGATGTGGGCTAGACAAGGGAGAATCAGGAGCACTCATCTCTCTTTGAGTGGGGGAAGAGTAGAGAGACTCATGGTACTCTCTAATATCCCAAGTCTTCATCATCATAGAAATCAAGTTTGGGAATTGGTTGGTTGATATATAAAGCTTGGGGATGGTAACTTTCCCCTAAAGGTTATTCACTAGAGTGTTAAGAATAAGAGTGAATGCTTAAGGCTTTTGGGCTAGTGAGCTCATTAGGCTGAGCATGAGGGACCTCAGCACAGATTCTTGAAGAGATGGGAGTGGTTTGCTTCTCAGGAGAAGTGGGAGCCTTGGTGTCCACTTCTTCTTGTGTGGATAGTAGTATGGGGGTCTGCACAGTCTGAGTAGCTTATAAAGGGGTTCCTTTGGATTTTCTTTGGTAGGTAAGGGTGATTTGTGGTTGTTTTGGTGGTTGAGAAGTAGAAGGTGTGGGTTCAACACTAGCTTGTGTTGCTAGGTTGCCAACTTGAGCAATGAGCTATAACACTTTGCGGACAAGGGCTGTTTCTACCCCAGAGAAGCCAGTAGTTGGCTTTTTCAAAATTTTAAAGATTTTGGGCTTCATCTGTCCCAATTTAAGAATATTACTTGTTTCCCTGAATTATGAGCCTAGTTCACAATTGAGAATGTGTTGAAAATATCTAGGAAACATATAATATTCTAAGGTGTCCAAGTTAGCAAGCATATTTGTATAAAAAAATTGAGAGTACCTGAACTTGACCCCTGAACCATCCCATGCATTGTGAAGGGGAGATCCTTAGGAATCTGGTCCTAGCCCCCATGCTTGTTGGCCAAGCTGTGGATGACTACATGAAGTAAGTACTTCCACTGGGAGGAGACCTTCCCTTTCCTGAAGGTCTTGATAGAAAAATCTCTCTCATAGCCCATCTGTAAAAGGAATGGTTGACAGCTTCTTTAAGAAAGGACAATTCACGTTCCTCATCAACTAGTTGAAGATGGGTGTTGATGATGGCTAGAATGTGTAAGGCCCCATTCCGGGTCACTTACAGTTGGATCCTCATCGCACATAAAACATATAATTACATTTGCCTTACGCAAATATTGCAGCGGAAACATAAATAAAATAACATTTCATATCATTACATATGCTTTTGTAAGTTAATACAAGCGTTCATTTCAAAACATCAATCGTTCGAATTACAATGCAAAAACATTAACAAAAGAATGCCATCCAAAAGAGCTGAGTAGCCGCCTCGTGCCATCCTCAGCAACATTTACCTGCCAACTGAAAATGTACAAAAGTCAGCATTGCTGAGTGAGTTCTAGTTTTAAAATAAAACATACATTTCAATCGTTAAAACCGTTCTTTAGTTTCTTTCAGAATCAAACTATACTTTTCATTCATTCGTGATCATGCATCATACGTACATACAGATAATATCATTATTATTTTCCATTACATTCGTTAACATCGTCCATTTTATACGTTCGTCCTTTTGAGTCTGTTGCGACAACAAGGTCGCTCATCTCATTAACAAGCACAACTGTTTGCACGCCATCCGAGTCTATTGCACCCACAGGGTCGCTCACCCCAATTGCCACTTTCAATGATAGCACGCTATCTGAGTCTGTTGCAACCATAGTGTTGCTCACCCCATGGCAACTTCATGATAGCTTGCTATCCGAGTCTGTTGCACCCATAGGGTCGCTCACCCCAATTGCCACTTTTGATATTAGCACGCTATTCGAGTTTGTTGCAACCATAGTGTTGCTCACCCGATGGAAACTTCATGATAGCTTGCTATCCGAGTCTGTTGCACCCATAGGGTCGCTCATCCCAATTGCCACTTTTAATATTAGCACGCTATTTGAGTCTGTTGCAACCATGGTTTTGCTCACTACATGACAACTTTACGATAGTACGGTGTTCGTGTCTGTTGCAACAACTGTGTTGCTCACCTCAAGTATGTGCTTGCAAGCCTTTCCTTCGTTCATTCGTCATTCAATAATGGATGCATTCTTACTTCGTCTTCCTCTTTCATGATTTTTCACTTTACGTGCAGAGTACTTTATTCATTGATAACATAACACGTAAAGCCATAGGAAAGATCAACATTCATCATAAGGAACATATCATACAATCATACATCACATCATCACAACATAAATGACTTAAAAAAGTCAACTTACATAGCCCCGGGAATCTCCAAAGTCAAAGCCTACATTACACCTTTTCCCCAAAAATCACAAAATATTCAAAGTCCTTAGGCGCATGGGCACTATGCAGGCGCATGGACACTATGTACGCGCATGGGGAACACTTAGGCGCATGGGCAACTTTCAGGCGCATGGGAACTATGCAGGTGTATGAGTGCCTAGGCGCATGGGGAATCCTGGACATCTAGACACTTAGTCAATTCCAGCTTAATTCTAGGCGCATGGGTACTATTCAGGCGTATGAACACTTAGGCGTATGGGCCACTTGGGCGCATGAGCACTATTAGGGTGCATGGCCCTACATTTAGTCATCCGACTAATATTTCTAGGTGCATGGACCACTATTCAGGCGCATGGGCTATAATTAAAACATTTCTAAGGCAAATTTAGGTGCATGAGCTACTGTTTAGGCCCATGGATTAGACTTAAATCCTTCTAAGGCATTTTCATGCGCATGAGCCTTATCTAGGCATATGAGCTTTATGTGTAACATGTTTCTAGTACGTTTTCAAAACCAATCATCAAACCCATCTATTCTAAGCTTAATATGGCTATTCTAAACATGAATAACCTATAAGCATTCAAGAATTAACATCCAACATGCATAATACATATGGGAAAACACACATAAACTTTGTAAAATCATTTTAATACATTTTCAGCGCATAGTTTCTTCCTTTCTAACCCTTTGCAACCGAGTTGAAATACCTAAAAAAACATCACCAACACACACACCCGAGCACATACACAAACGCATAAGCACATAAGCATATAACCGGGATAAAACCCGTCATAAATACTTAGAAACCACGAATTCTTACATTGAATTCGACTTCTCTTCTTCTTCTTTTCTTCAAAACTCAAAGTTCTTCTCTCTCTCTCTAAAACCGAAAGAAAGTGTGATGTGAAGGGAGGGTGGGCGGCCATGCCCACCTTTACACCAACTTTTGAAAGATTTTGTCCTTTTGGACACTTTTAGTCCCTCCAGTTTGACTTTTTGCTTTTCTTTCTTTTATTATTCATTTATTGTCTTTTTAAAATAAACAGGTGTTACAAAATGATAAATATTGTTCTCCCTTGCACTATAACAAACATTGCCTTCTCCCATCCATGATGACCTCTTGACAGGTCTTCCAAAAGTCAAGCTGATGATCCTCATAAATAACAGGATTGTTGGACCAAAAGAAACAATGAGCCAGATCAGAAAACCTTTAAGTCCCACAAGACATCACTACAACTGCTGAAGACTTGATCAGCTATTTGACAAAGTCTGAAGATCAACAGCTGAAGACTAAAGTACTGAAGACTTCAACAGCTGAAGACTAAAGTACTGAAGACTTCAACAGCTGAAGACTAAAGTACTGAAGACTTTAACAGCTGAAGACTAAAGTACTGAAGATCAACAGCTGAAGTACAAAGACTGGAGACATAAGCTGAAGACATCTGTTGGACCAAAAGAACCAATGAGCTTGATCAGAAAAACCTCTAAGTCCCACAGACATCACAACAACTGCTGAAGACTTGATCAGTTGTTTGACAAAGTCTGAAGACTTCAACAGCTGAAGAATAAAGTATTGAAGAGTTCAACAGCTGAAGACCAAAGTTGAAGATCAACAGCTGAAGACTAAAGTACTGAAGACTTCAACAGCTAAAGACTAAAGTACTGAAGACTTCAACAGTTGAAGACCAAAGTCTGAAGATCAACAGCTGAAGTAAAAAGACTGAAGACCTCAGCTGATGACAACAACTGAAGTTCAAGTACAAGTACTGAAGCCTTCAGAGTTTGTTACAACAGTTGAAGAAGCATTCTTCAGTTGTTGTGATGGTTTCTTTACAGTAGTTTTCTTTTTGTTTCACTATTTGTAAAACGACTGAAGAGCATGTTCTTCAGTCGTTGTAGTTTCAGTAGTTTCTTTTCAGTAGTTATAGTGACAGTTAACACTTAGTATTTTTGTAAGAAGATGTCAGCTGTTTTGACATCTTCAGTAGTTGTGTTAACTTTCAGTAGTTTGAATAATTCTGTTAGATGTCACTATCAAATGACATTAGCAGACGTCACATCTCCTATATAAGGAATGTTCCACCACGACATTCCTATATAAGGGATGATTGACCTGGTTGTATGTGTGACATTTTGCCACCATGAAAGCGCGTATTGAATGAAACATTTGATTTGCAGAATTCTTTCTATAATCGTTGGTTCTTACTTTGAATATCAACTGTATTCTTGTGAATTGTCTAATTCATTGTTTGATTTCCGCTGCGATACTCTCTAATCAATCAAACGTAGATCACTGATCCTAACAATTGGTATCAGAGCAGGTTAATCATTGATCGATCTAACAATTGATCATTGAAACTGCTAATCCATATCTGCATTTGATTGAATTGGCATATTTGCAAGAATTGGTTATAGTTAAATTGAATTTCTGCTACTTTCGTTTTATTGCT
This sequence comes from Flaveria trinervia, assembly GCA_025506515.1. Taxonomy (NCBI): domain Eukaryota; kingdom Viridiplantae; phylum Streptophyta; class Magnoliopsida; order Asterales; family Asteraceae; genus Flaveria; species Flaveria trinervia. The sequence continues at coordinate 53,758,926 of CM046449.1, read as the reverse complement.
TTCTGTTTTCTCTTGGTTCAATTTGGTTGTTGTGTTCTGTTCTAAATCTGAAAAAACTTAATTGATTTTGGTTGAATCTGAGAATGACTACTCCTTCTAATGACCCTCACAATACCGGTTCTTCAACCAAGCCTCCGATGCTGGTTAGGACTGAGTATAACATATGGCAACGAAGAGTGCTTCATCACCTGTCTGTTAACAGTTCAGGTTGTTAGACATCAGTGGTACATGGTCCACATTAGCCTATGGTGAAAAATCCGGAAACAATCAAATGGTTCCGAAGAAGAAGCAACAATACTCAGATGAAGATCGGAAACTGTTTGAGATTGATGCTAAAGCCCATGGAATTCTGGCCATGGCACTGCTGAATGAAACCTATTCAGGGCTTATGCATCATGAAACTGCTCATGACCTCTGGAAGGCACTGAAGGAACAATTCGGTGGAACTGATGAGGTCTTAGCAAACAACAGAGAAATCCTTGCCCAACAATATGAAACATTCTCTCATAGGAAGGGTGAGACACCGACTCAACAGTTTGAGCGTTTTTCCAGTTTGATCTCTAAGCTAAAAATGGTCAAACATGAATATACCAATAGCCAGATGAACAACAGATTCCTTAGATCACTGCCTGAGAGATAGGACACATACACTATTGTCCTACGCTCCAGTGCAAATCTGGATAAACTATCTCTCACCCAACATCATGGGAAACTGCTTACATTTGAGAGAGGGATAGAGCAGAAAAGGAAACTGGCATCATCGGGAAAGCTCACTGATGACTTTGTACCAGGGAACACTACCTTGGTTGGTTATGAGTCAGAATATGCTGCATCTGAAAGTAATTTCGATGAGCATATAGATTTCTCTTCAAACAGTTCAGATCATGCATTCGTTGGTGTTGATAGTCACTCAGGCTGTAATAGTGACAATTTATGTTTTATCATGGATGATTGAAAGGAATAGCTTATGATGATCTAGAAGAGATGGATATTCTGAGCCAAATGGCCTTGATTAATATCAGATCTTTGAAGTTCTACAAAAGGACTGGCAGGAAATTTCTAGGACTCTGTGGCAAAACCAAAGTTGGTTTTGACAAGAGTAAGTTGAGGTGTCACAAATGCCAAAGGCTTGGACACTTTGCAAGAGAGTGTAGATCATCTGGATCTAACTCCTCTGCACCCTTTGTGACTTTTCCAAGCACTAGTCCAAAAAACAGGGGGCAACATCCTGCTAGTTCTAGTCATCATTCACAACCTGTTTCGCCTGCATATTTTGTCCCTCAGGGTCCAATGTCATATCCGTATCCCTGCTATTACATGCCTTAGCCAAATCCAGTTCAAGTTCCTACTGCACAATAGCCACAAGCATTAGCTGAGCCTCTACCATCTCATTCACAACCTCATCACAGCTTTTTCACCCCTGGTAATGTTGACTGGAGCAGTTTACCAGATGATCTCTCTGGTACTGAGCAATTATTTACTGGTGATGGTCAACATGGTGGTGAACATCCTTTTGGGAATCTAGCTCTCATGGCCCTGGAATCTACTGAGGGTTCTTGCTCCAATGCATCTTCTTCACAGGATTCTTCAACATGCCAAAGGAGCATCTGGTATGTGGACAGTGGAGGATCTATGCATATGACTAGGAGCAGTTCTCTTCTTAATGACTACTCTCAAGGAAAGAAGGGATTTGTTTCATTTGGAAATGATGCCAGAGGTTATATCATTGGGAAAGGATATGTGTCTAATGGAAAAATCAGGTTTGATGATGTCAACCATGTGGAGAATCTCAAGTATAATCTGCTGAGTGTCAGTCAGATGTGTGATAAAGGGCATGTTGCACTTTTCACAAGCCAGAACTGCAGGATTCTGTCTTCCTAAGTTCTGAGGCTGATTGACAAGGTAATGGATGAACATACTCTCCTGAAGGCCAACAGGATTAGAAGAGTGTATGCTATGTATTTGTCAAAGAAGATTGATTTGAAGGGTCATCCATGCCTGTTCTCCAAAGCCTCTCTTCAGGAATCTAAACTATGGCATAGAAGACTGGGTCATGTCAATCTCAGAAACATGAATCAGCTGATCCACAATCGTCTAGTGAGAGGTTTATCAATAAAGGAGTTCCACTGTGATGAAGCCTGCACTGCTTGTTTGAAAGGAAAACAGCACAAAGTCTCATTCCCTCCCATTGAAGAAGCTAAGTCCACTGCCTGCTTGCAGTTACTGCACATGGATCTATTTGGTCCTGTGAGAGTGATGAGCATGGCAAAGAAGAAATACTATCTGGTAATTGTGGATGATTACTCCAGATTCGTATGGACTTTCTTTCTACATTCAAAGGATGAGTTTGCTCAGAAGATTACAAACTTTGTGTTGTATGTTGAGAAGCAGTATTCACTATCAGTCAAGTGTATAAGGAGTGACAATGGTACTGAATTCAGAAACCATACACTTGATGGTTTTTATCTTTCAAAAGGAATCAAAAGGCAGTTTAGCATCCCAAGGACTCCAGAACAAAATGGAGTAGTGGAGAGAAAGAACATGACTTTAATTGAAGCTGCAAGGTCCATGTTGGCTGACTCTGGTTTGCCTTTGACCTTTTAGGCTGAGCTGTCAATACAGCTTGCTATGTGCAGAATAGAGTGTTAGTAAATCAGAGGTTGATGAAGACTCCATATGAAGCTCTACATCATTTGGCTCCTTTGATTTCATTCTTCAGAGCCTGTGTATGTCCTTGTTTCATTCTCAACACAAAGGGTCAACTCCACAAATTTGATCCTAAGGTGGATGCAAGGTATTTTGTAGGTTATTCATCCACTTTCAAGGCTTACAGAGTCTTCAACTGCAGAACAAAGATAGTTGAAGAAACCTTGCATGTGAAATTCAATGAATCTCCAAAGGATAAAATTCCACAAAACCCTGTGGAGTTGTTTGACCTGGACATACTGCAATATGCTCCTTATCAAACTCCAGCTGTTGCAGATCATGTGGATAAATCATCTTCTACAACAAGTCTTCCACCTGGTGGTACTGAAGATGATGATGATATCGGTACTCACCTTTTCAAGTTCAGTGACCAACTGTCTGAGTCTGCTAAAATTGATGTTCCTGTACCTTTAGCAGCTCCATCCACAACAAATGCTGATGAGATTTCTGATTCCTATACATCATTTGATTTGCTATCAAATACTTGGTTTCTAGAATCTGAATCAACATCTGCTGATGCTGAACCGGCTACAAACACTTGCACTGATCTTATTGTGCACCAAGAGCTGAAGAATCACCCCATGTCTCAAATCATTGGTGGTATCAATGCTGGCGTCTCAACCAGAAGTCAATTGTCTAACTTGTGCTTCTATGCTCTCTTCATCAGTCAGCAAGAGCCAAAGAACTATCATGTTGCTTTGAGAGACAATGTATGGGTGGAAGCCATGCAGCTTGAGCTACTTCAGTTCAAGAAACAGCAAGTGTGGGAACTGGTTCCTCTACCCCCAGGTAAGTGTGCAATAGGCACTAAATGGGTGTTTAGGAACAAAATAGATGAAAATGGGCTTATTGTTAAGAATAAGGCCAGACTGGTTGTTCAGGGGTTTTCACAAGAAGAAGGTATTGATTATGATGAGACCTTTGCCCTTGTAGCCAGACTAGAGGCAATTAGATTGTTCTTAGTCTATGCTGCATTTCACAATTTTAAAGTTTTTCAAATGGATGTCAAAAGTGCATTTTTATATGGTAAAATAAAAGAAGAAGTTTATGTATGTCAACCACCAGGTTTTGAGGATAATAAACATCCAGATTGGGTATACAAGCTTGATAAGGCTCTTTATAGGTTGAAACAAGCTCCTAGAGCCTGGTATGAGACATTATCAAATTTTCTTCTTCAAAATAATTTCACTAGAGGCTCCATAGATAAAACTTTATTCATTAAGAAGGTGGATCAGCATAAGCTACTTGTTCAAATTTATGTTGATGATATTATTTTTGCATCCTCTGATCCCCAGTTGTGTGATGACTTTACAAATTAATGCATAAGAAGTTTGAAATGAGTGCAATGGGAGAATTACAGTTCTTTCTAGGATTGCAAATCAAACAAAAGGCTGATGGGACTTTCATTCATCAGTCTAAATATACAAAAGATCTTTGGAATAAGTTTGATTTACAAAATTGTAAGCCCTGTTCTACTCCCATGTGCAACACCACACAACTGGATGCAGATCAGAAAGGTAAAGTTGTTGATGAAACACTTTACAGATGTATGATTGGGTCCTTGATGTACTTAACGGCTTCTAGACCAGATATCATGTTTGCAACATGTGTTTGTGCAAGATTTCAGGCTGCTCCTTAAGAGTCTCACTTGATTGCAGTCAAAAGGATCTTTAGATATCTGCAAGGTACACAATCTCTAGGTTTATGATATTCCACTGGACACTCTTGCAAATTGGTTGCTTTTTTGATAGTGACTATGCAGGGTGTAAGTTAACCTGAAAGTCAACTTTTGGTGGATGTCAATTTCTAGGCAACTGTTTGATTTCTTGGCAGAGTAAGAAACAAACATCTGTTGCTACATCCACTGCTGAAGCAGAGTACATTGCTGCTGCAAGCTGTACTTCTCAGGTACTTTGGCTTCGTAACCAACATTTGGATTATGGCATTACAGAGACTAAGACTCCATTATTAATGGATAGTGCTTCAGCTCTTTGCATTGTCACGAATCGGTCCAGCACTCTAGGACCAAACATATAGAGATCAGACATCATTTTATTAGGGACTGTTTTGAAAAAGGTTTGATTGATCCAAAGTTTGTGCCTAGTGCTGAAGAACTTGCAGACATTTTTACTAAGCCTTTGGATAGTTCGACTTTCCAAAACCTAGTGTTAAGGCTTGGTATGCTGTAGCTAGAATAAGTGATAACTACTGATGATCTCAGTAAATAAGTACTGATGATCATTTGTAACCATATCACAAATAAGTACTGATTCTGTTACAAGAACTGATACAGTCATAACTACTGATATAAGTACAAACAGATAAGTACTAACGTCCTATGAAACAACTGAAAAACAGCCAAAAAGACTGATGAGTAAGTGTTGAGGATAGTATGAAACAGCTTAAAAGTTATAAATGGACGAAAACTACTGATGAGAATTTTCTCTTCAGTTCTTTCTAAAACTGTTGCTTCACCTTAAACAAGTGATGACAAAAGCACGTCTTCAGTAGTTTCACAACTACCGATGACTAACACCACGTCGTCAGATGTTTACAACAACTGATGACAAAACCACGTCTTCAGTAGTTTCACAACTACTGATGACTAACACCACGTCGTTAGCTGTTTACAACAACTGATGACAAAACCATGTCTGCAGTAGTTTCATAACTACTGATGACTATCACCATGTCGTCAGTTGTTTCCAACATCTGAAGCTAAAACCATGGTCTTAGTAGTTTTATAACTACTGATGCCTACAACCAAGACTTCAGCTGTTTCAACATCTGAAGGTTAATACCACGTCATCAGTCGCTTAAAACTACTGATGACTCATACCAAACCCTTCAGTTGCATTATAACCCATACCCTATAAATACTTTGTCTTACAGAGCTTCATCATCTCAAACCTAACGTTCAAAAACTCAGAACCTTCTCTCACATCAATGGCGAACATGAAGCTTAAACCACGACACAACTGTGTTGCTTACCTTACCAAATCATCCTTCTGGACAAAGTTTGATAATGCCATTGATCAAATGATCAACTCTCCATACAAAACGGCTTTCCTTCTAAATCCTACCATTCATGCCGAATCCCTCCATCAGTTCTGGATGAATGTCACCCTCATCACTGGGGAGAATGACACCGACTCTCTCCAGTCGTTCGTCAACAATCGTCAGGTGGTCATCACTCCAGAAATCCTTCGCCAAACCCTACAACTGGATGATGCCACCTTCCCCACTGGGTATCCAAAGGGCACCACTGATCTATCATTTGCCCAACATGGATACCAGGGTAACCTTAGTGCCTCTACCATCCTGAAGAAAGATTTCCATGATGCGGAACGACTAATTTTTCATATGGTGAATGTATGCTTAGCTCCTAAGACTTCTTATTGGGATCAAATGTCGACGAGGTGGCAGCAGGTAATATTCTCTATCCTTGACCAACAAAACTTAAATTTTTCTGAAATATTATTTCTTGAACTCAAGGATATGGCCTCCAAGCCTATAGCTAACCGATGGATATTATATCCTCGGTTCCTAATGGCCTTTATAGTAAACCAGCTGAAAGCTGAGGGACTTGTTGGCCTTGGAGTCCCTGCCACGGCTGTATTGTCTGAAGTATACTCCAGGCACAACTCAGACCAGTCACTCAAACTGGCTGCCAAACTGCGAAAACCCACGCAGCTGGAACCCACAGCCACCACCTCCAAATCCATTGTCCCTACCAAACCCAAACACAAGAAAGCCAAAAAGGCTACTCAGGGAAATGAGTCCCCTGAGGATGCCCCTGCAACACAAACGCAGGTGATATCTACTGGTCATAACCCCCCAGTAGATACACGTACTCACTCACCCTCAACCGCTCAGGTTTCCTCTCAACAGGAGCCTGTAGCAACCACCTCTAGGGCACCTATACATCTGGAACCTTCCTCACTTGAGGAGGTTGCCATTGAAACGCACCACTCTCCCCGGGTGCATACTGCCTTCACACCCTCTCCCACTGCAACCGCCCCCAAAGTCCTACCATCATAATTTCCAAAGTGCTGACTCAGTTGCACTCCTCACCTCCTCCCCAGATACCAATCACAACTGGGATAGCCCCAACCATTGAGGGGGAGGACCAAAGTGCTTCTGAAACCCCACAACACAGGGGTTACCATATTCAATCTCCAGGTGTAGAAACGGAGATTCGAATTTCTGGTGAGGCTGCCACTTCTCCTGCTTCAGCATATGATCAGGCTGAAGTTGGTAACATTCATAAGACCTCACCAGAGGCAACTGCTGATGAAGGACATGGTCCTAAGGCAGGAAGTCCCCAGTACCATGACCAAGGGGCACATGCTTCTACTGATCTACACTGAGAGCATGTTCATCCTGATTCTATCAGGAGGTCTGGTGATTCAGTAAACACTGATGATGACCTGGGCTTCTTTTATGATGTTTTAGCCCAAAACACCATCCTAGAGGATGAGGTGAGCAGACTCAAAGAGCTGCTTGCCAAAATTTCTCAGGATCAAAGACCATCTATCCCTCAAAACCCACAGATGGCACCTTCCTCTGAAGGTCACCCATACACTGAGCCACTCCAAAACACTCAACCATCTGCCTCTGCTTCTGGCAGTATTTCTCAGGGACAGAACCCCCCCGAGCAAATAGCTGCTATCTTTCAACATTCTTACCTCTCATCACCTCAACTATCACTAATATGGTGCTTAAAACCCTTGATGAGAGGCTTCCCTTAGTTATACAACCCTTGATAGAGGATGCTGTGAGCAAAAGGCTTTCTGACAATCAACCCCTTGCAACCAATGCAACCAAAAAGGGGGAGATTCAGTCAGTGAAAGCAAAAAGAAAGAGGATTGCAGATAGGAAAGAAACTGAGAAGGAGAAGGTGAAGGATGCTAACATGGAGAAGGTGACTGAAAGTACTAAAGACTTTCATGTCACATACAAGAAAAGGAAGAATGAGAAGGAGACTAACTTGGAGACAATGGTGAAGAAGGCCGATGCCGAACACAACCGATCAATGGATAACATCATTGATCAGTTGTTTAGGCAGGGTCACGACACTGAAAAACTTGACTCAGAAATCAGAAGACTAGAGATTGAAGAAATCCAAGCTAGATGGGCAAGTTATGATGTGTTGGAAAGGGAAAGGCTAGAAATCATGATCAGGTTCATAGCGAAATATCTTGGTAGATCATTGATTGAGATCAAGGCATGGTCCAGGGATAACATCTTGGCAATAACCACCAAGATCTGTTCGTCTGAAGTATACACCAAAGGATTGGTTATTGAAGCCTTAAATGAAGCTGGTGCTGGGAGCAGGACTGAACTAGTCAAGCAATCTAAAGCCGACCTCACATCCAGAATGCTAGAACAGCCTGTCAACATTCCCACACCAAAACCACCAAAACTACAACCCACTAAAACAATTCCCTTACCCACAAAACTAGTAGCCGATGAAGTACCCAGAAGAGGAAGAGAAGGGTACTGAGGCTAGAAGAAGATGACGAAGATAATGATGAAGATGAAGATAGGCTGCCACTCTCAGCTGTTATACAGTTGCCTAAGGCCACAAGTCACCTCCCAACAATTACTCCTGAAACTCAAAGACAATTGTGAAAGTGAAGCTAGAAGAAGAAGAGCTTCATAAACACATGATGAGGAATTGTTGAGGAGGGTTGACAAAGCATATGCTGCCACATCTTCAATCATCAACATGAAGAAGCATGCTCTTAGGTTATACACTCTTAAACATACATTTCAATATCGAAAGGAGAGAGTGAGGATTGGCCTGATCCCAGGGTGTCTCATAGGATTCACAAGAAAAACATTCCACAGAGATACATTGGCCAAGTGAAGAAGATTGTAGATGAAGTGATCTCACTGGTCTTTGTAGTATCACCCTGGGAAATCCTAGATGACTTAAAGAAAGCCTATAAAGCTAACCTGACCCCACAAAAGATGTTGGAAAATAAAATGGTGAAAAAGGGGTTAGTATATAAGAGGCTTGAGGAAGTTAGAAAGAATGAGCTCCAGTTGTTCTTAGAGGGTAATCACCCAGATGAATTTGCTTATAGAGTAATAACAACTGTGGAACTCAAAAATGGGAAACAGGTCAAATACCTATCTGAATATTATGGGCCAGAATCACTTTTCGAAGGAGGAGCTGAAGAGCTTACCATAGAGGAACAGATAACCTTCCTTGAGGCCTATACAAGGGAGTCATACAGACTCATTGTTGGGAAGTAGATCTCATGGATGGGGTAACAGCTCTGTGTCCAGTTCCCCAAGATAGAGTTCCCATTCATCCTTTGCCAAACAGATCATTGAGACTTCTTCCCAGGCCTGTGCTTATATGGGTCACTTCTAAGCTGATCTAGAAGACAAAAACACCAAATCTTTCTGCCATAATAAGTGGGACATCTTCAATAAGTTTAGAAGTTTTGGCTGCATTGGTTCAGGGGGAGTTTGTTGGACCAAAAAAACCAATGCGCCTGATCAGAAAAACCTCTAAGTCGCACAGACATCACAACAACTGCTGAAGACTTGATCAGCTATTTGACAAAGTTTGAAGACTTCAACAGTTGAAGACTAAAGTACTGAAGACTTCAACAGCTGAAGACCAAATTCTGAAGATCAACAGTGAAGACTAAAGTACTGAAGACTTCAACAGCTGAAGACAAAAGTACTGAAGACTTCAACAGCTGAAGACAAAATTACTGAAGACTTCAACAGCTGAAGACCAAAGTCTGAAGATCAACAGCTGAAGACTGAAGTACTGAAGATCAACAGCTGAAGTACAAAGACTGAAGACATCAGCTGATGATAACAGCTGAAGTTCAAGTACAAGTACTGAAGCCTTCAGAGTTTGTTACAACAGCTGAAGAAGCATTCTTCAGTTGTCGTGATGGTTTCCTTTCAGTAGTTTTCTTTTTGTTTCAGTATTTGTAAAACGACTGAAGAGCATGTTCTTCAGTCGTTGTAGTTTCAGTAGTTTCTTTTCAGTAGTTGTAGTGACAGTTAACACTTAGTATTTTTCTAAGAAGATGTCAGCTGTTTTGATATCTTCAGTAGTTGTGTTAACTTTCAGTAGTTTGAATAATTCTGTTAGATGTCACTATCAAATGACATCAGCAAACGTCACATTTCCTATATAAGGAATATTCCACCACGACATTCCTATATAAGGGATGATTGACCTGATTGTATGTGTGACATTTTGCCACCACAAAAGTGCGTATTGAATGAAATATTTGATTTGCAGAATTCTTTCTATAATCGTTTGTTCTTACTTTGAATATCAACTGTATTCTTGGGAATTGTCTAATTCATTGTTTGATTTCCGCTGCAATACTCTCTAATCAATCAAACGTAGATCACTGATCCTAACAACATCAGCTGATGACAACAACTGAAGTTCAAGAAGTCCAAGTACTGAAGCCTTCAGAGTTTGTCACAACAGCTGAAGAAGCATCTTCAGTTGTTGTGATGGTTTCCTTTCAGTAGTTTTATTTTTTATTTCAGTACTTTTAAAACGACTGAAGAGCATGTTCTTCAGTCGTTGTGTTTCAGTAGTTTCTTTTCAGTAGTTGTAGTGATAGTTAACACTTGGTATTTTTGTAAGGAGATGTCAGTTGTTTGACATGTTCAGTAGTTGGTTAACTTTCAGTAGTTAAATAACAGTTAGATGTCACTGTCAAGTGACATCAGCTGATGTCAGCTTTCCTTATAAAAGGAAAGATGACCTAATTGTAACTGTGCGATAAGCCGAGCCAAAGCATGGATTGAATGAATATATTCCTTTTGGCATATTTTCTCTCTCTACAACAAACACTGTTTCATTGATAAATTTCATGTGTTCTTGTTTAAATTTGTTAATTTGTGTGCTCATTCCGCTGCAAATCCAATCTAATTGATCAAACTAGATACCGTGATCCTAACAAATGGTATCAGAGCAGGTTAATCATTGATCGACTTAACAATTGATCATTGAAACTGTTCTTTTGCTATCTACGTTTGATCGAATTAGCAAATTTGCAAGAATCGGTTATAGAGATGAGTCTCTGCTGCTTCTGGCTATTTTGTTTGAGGTTCGAAGTGGTTTTGAGCTAGATTTACTTTGTTTACCTTGAATTTGTCTGAATTCTGATTATGACTACTCCTTCTAATGACCCTCACAATACCGGTTCCTCAACCAAGCCTCCGATGCTGGTTAGGACTAAGTATAACATATGGCAACGAAGAATGCTCTATCACCTGTCTATTAACAGTTCAAGTTGCTGGACATCTGTGGTTCATGGTCCACATAAGCCTATGGTGAACAATCCGGAAACCAATCAAATGGTTCCGAAGAAGAAGGAACAATACTTTGATGAGGATCGTAAACTGTTTGAGATAGATGCTAAAGCTCATGGAATTCTGGCCATGGCACTGCCTAATGAAATCTATTATGTAGGAACTCCCTCTCAACTTTTTCCATCTCACGGTGATGACAAAACTCCTCGACACCAAACTCTTCAGCTCTGCCTACTTCGTCCTTCCTATTGCCCGACTACCCTCGGCTTGGACGATATTGTCCTACCAGCACAAAGCCGGGTCCACAAATGAGTGAGCAACGAACTTCAGCTTTTGATCTTCCCGGCACTCGCTAATGTCGAGTACCGCCTCCATCTCTCTCACCCATTGGTGAGCTGCAGCAGCAGTGCCATTCCCATCAAACGTTAGGGGCTTGTATCTCATAAATGCCCAATAGTTACCGCCTCGTGCCACCTCCTACACAGGCTCTCTTCCTCCTCTTCATCATCGGAGAAAACCGTCTCAGTTTCCGGTTGATCATGTCCTCCCGGTGACCTTTTCCTCTCCCTTCTTTCTCCTTCTCGTACAACCTTTATTACTTCAGTCACCACAGAAGGTAAGATCGTCCGCATGACCTGATGAACTACTTCTACAACAGCCTCCTTTACTGAGGCTCTCAAATTAGCACTCTTATCGCCGCCCTTCGGATGAGGGGTCTCAGGTTCTTCATGAACCACCTTTCAACTCTAGACCTTCCTTTTTTTGGGCATGGTACAGCACCACGACCTCCACCCCTCAAAGCTTTAGATGATCTACCACCGCCATCCATTAACACAAACACTGAAAGATTCAAACACTAACACAATCAATCAAAGGAACAACTTAGTTTATGTCAAGTATAGTAAGTCCCTAAACACAGTGGCTAGTTGTGATTAGCCACTTACTTTACTCTTCATACCCCAAGCATTTCCTATCCCGAATAAATCAATATCTAAATCTACAAACAACACATAAACCACATAACATGCACACGTAATACTGGTTAACATTAAGAAAATACCTGATGGCACGCAACTACTTGGACTTTGCATCCCTTCCCTTTCTGTCTCATTTTCAGGTTAAGTTAAGGTTTCTTATGAAAATTTACCCATTTCACTTAAATTTTGACTTTGATACCACTTGTAAGGCCCTGTTCCCGGGACACTTACAGCTGCCCAATCATCGCACATAAAATCTATAATTACATTAACTTGAAGTAAACATTGCAGCAGAAACATTAAAAATAACATTTTAATTAAATATTCTTTTGCAAAAGAATACAATATCCTTTGTTCGCATTACAGTGCAAAAACATTAAACAAAAGAATTCATCCAAAAATGCGAAGTAGCCCCCCGTAAGGTCACATCATCATACATAATAGGGAACATAACAGAACATAAAATGCCATCATTCATAATAATCATACATCATCATTCACACATCAATCATGCATAACATCATACTTAACATCATCAAATCATCATCTTATATCATTCATGCCCATCACACCATCTATGACCTCAAAAGTCAACTTACATGAACCCCCGGAACCTCCCAAGTCAAAACCTAGATCTGCACTTTTCCCCGAAATTCAGAAAATAAACTAAGTCTTCATCCGCATTTCCTATTGTTCATCTGCATTTCTTAATGTTCATCCACATTTTTTTTTGTTCATCCGCATTTCTTATTGTTCATCGGCATTTTTTTGTTCATCCGCATTTCTTATTGTTCATCCACATTTCTTATTGTTCATCCGCATTTCTTTTTGTTCATCCGCATTACTTATTGTTCATCCACATCTCTTTTTGTTCATCCGCATTTCCTCCACTCTTCCGCATTTGCCAATGCATAAGAGCTGAACTTATTCGCATCACTTCTGGTATTCCGCATTTGTCAATGTGGAAGAACAATCAATTGCATGAGCCCTATTTGGGCGCATGAAGTTTCAGGCGTATGGGAACACTCAGGAAAATTCTAAAACTTAGGCGTATGAGCCCTATTTACCTAGACTTCAGATTTCAGTCCATAAACATCACCTATCATGCTCTAAGCTTAATCTTACATTCTATGCCATAGAAACACAACCATATCATCATCAAACATAAACATAGCCCAAAATCAAACCCCACCCACAACATACACGCATACACATATACGGGTATGGAACCCAACTTTTATAAAACGTTCATACATGCATTTCCAGCCCCAACATCAGTTAAGAACATGTAAAAGAGAGGTTCTAGAACTCACCTTAGCAGCCTCTTCGTGTAAGACTTCCTTCAAAGCCTGATTGCTACAAGTTCTCACCTAGAAACCCACTTGAAACACACACCGGAACACACACAACATACATAAGGATACAACCGAGGATAAAACCAGTTAAGAACACCATAAACACACGAATTCTTACCTTGAATTCTAACCTTTCCTTCTTGTTCTTCAAAGACCCGAATGCTTTCTGCTTTTTTCCCCTTCTCTCTCTCAAAATCCGAATGAAATGGATGTTATGAGAAGGGAGTGGGCGGCCATGCCCACTTTACACCAACTTTCAAACTTTTTTGTCCTTTTGACACTTTTAACCCTTCAACTTGGGTTAAATAGCTTTTCTTTCTTTTTCTTTACTTTATTCTTTCTTTCTTTGAATCTTCTAAGAATAACCAGGTGTTACAAATTAGTTGATATTTTTGAAATTAACGTGGCCCAATCTGCGATGCCACAAGAAGACTCAGACGTGGAAGCTTTGGACAGAAGACAAGTGACTGTAGACGTTGACTCCCTCGAACCCATCTCATATGGGATATTAATCTCAGAGTTTAAAAAGAGACATTCATTCGACCTGAACGAAATTGGAATGACTTTCTCATAAATCTGAGAGACACTTAACAGATTAAACGCAAGCTTAGGTACATAGTTGACTTTTTATAAAGTAAGAGAACCATTGGAAACTTCTCCTTGACCAATCATTTCGCTCCTTTCTTGTCACCGACAAATGCGACGTAACCACCATTGATTATTCAATAATTCGTCAAGAGATCTTTTAGACCCATCATGAGTCTGGAACATCCACTATCAACATGCCAGATACTGTTTTCAACTTTATGGATGACTCCTGCATGAATTGTCAAAGAACAGATTAATCAGGTGAAATAGGAACCCAAGTTTTAACAACTTTGGGTTTAGGAGAGATTGGTTTCTTGCAAAATAAATTATTAACCAAATTAGTCAACCTATTCCCAAATGAATTCCTATTAACATGTCTATGGTGAAGTTCAGGACAATGCTTACCACAAGATCATCTTCATCACTCCTAAAACAATGAGATTTTAATCTTGGCCGATTATGTAATGAGGTAGGTTTGTTTCTATTTGAAAGAGAATAATATTTACAAAAGAAGATGAATTTTTACCTAAAGTACATGTAGTATTTGTACCACTTGTACTAGCTTCGGATAATGACGCTAGCCTTTCATTTGAAAGAGAAATATTCAGTGGGGTAAAATATGGAATTGGGTGAGAAAAGAATTTTTCAAAACAATTATTTTTATTTTTCTCGTTATTCTTTACGGTTGAAACATTCACACTATTAATATAATCCGAACAGGTAGCATCATCACAATCCCCCAAATTTAAAGAAGAAATAGAAACATCACTAGAACATCATAAGATAGATTCTACTATAGATTCACTAGAAACAAAAACAAAATTTAAACTAGATTTATTATCTAAGACAGGATGGTGAGATTCAGGTGTACTAAGTCTAGTGCATCCATATCCGCTAGTCATTCTGTTGGACCAAAAGAACCAATGAGCCAGATCAGAAAAACCTTTAAGTTCCACAAGACATCACAACAACTGCTGAAGACTTGATCAGCTGTTTGACAAAGTCTGAAGATCAACACTGAAGACTAAAGTACTGAAGACTTCAACAGCTGAAGACCAAAGTCTGAAGTTCAACAGCTGAAGACTAAAGTACTGAAGACTTCAACAGCTGAAGACTAAAGTACTGAAGACTTCAACAGCTGAAGACTAAAGTACTGAAGATCAACAGCTGAAGTACAAAGACTGAAGACATCAGGTAATGACAACAACTGAAGTTCAAGAAGTCCAAGTACTGAAGCCTTCAGAGTTTGTCACAACAGCTGAAGAAGCATTCTTCAGTTGTTGTGATGGTTTCCTTTCAGTAGTTTTATTTTTTATTTCAGTACTTTTAAAACGACTGAAGAGCATGTTCTTCAGTCGTTGTTGTTTCAGTAGTTTCTTTTCAGTAGTTGTAGTGATAGTTAACACTTGGTATTTTTGTAAGGAGATGTCATCTGTTTGACATGTTCAGTAGTTGTGTTAACTTTTAGTAGTTAAATAACAGTTAGATGTCACTGTCAAGTGACATCAGCTGATGTCAGCTTTCCTTATAAAAGGAAAGATGACCTAATTGTAACTGTGCGATAAGCCGAGCCAAAGCGTGGATTGAATGAATATAATCCTTTTGGCAGATTTTCTCTCTCTACAACAAACATTGTTTCATTGATAAATTTCATGTGTTCTTGTTTAAATTTGTTAATTTGTGTGCTCATTCCACTGCAAATCCAATCTAATTGATCAAACTAGATACCGTGATCCTATCAAATGGTATCAGAGCAGGTTAATCATTTATCGACTTAACAATTGATCATTGAAACTGTTCTTTTGCTATCTACGTTTGATCGAATTAGCAAATTTGCAAGAATCGGTTATAGAGATGAGTCTCTGCTGCTTCTGGCTATTTTGTTTGAGGTGAGCTAGATTTACTTTGTTTACCTTGAATTTGTCTGAATTCTGATTATGACTACTCCTTCTAATGACCCTCACAATACCGGTTCCTCAACCAAGCCTCTGATGCTGGTTAGGACTGAGTATAACATATGGCAACGAAGAATGCTCCATCACCTGTCTGTTAACTGTTCAGGTTGCTGGACATCTGTGGTTCATGGTCCACATAAGCCTATGGTGAATAATCCGGAAACCAACCAAATGGTTCCGAAGAAGAAGGAACAAAAATTTGATGAGGATCGTAAACTGTTTGAGATAGATGCTAAAGCTCATGGAATTCTGGCCATGGCACTGCCTAATGAAATCTATTCTGGGCTTATGCATCATGAAACTGCTCATGACCTCTGGAAGGCACTGAAAGAACAATTCGGTGGTACTGATGAGGTCTTAGCAAAAAATAGGGAAATACTTTCCCAACAATATCAGACATTTGCTCATAGGAAGGGTGAGACTCTGACTCAACAGTTTGAGCGTTTTTCATGTTTGATCTCTGAGCTGAAAATGGTCAAACATGAATACACTAATAGCCAGATGAACCACAGATTCCTCAGATCACTGCATGAGAGATGGGACACATATACAATTGTCCAACGCTCCAATGCAAATCTGGATAGCCTATCTCTCACCAACTTCATGGGAAACTGCTTACATTTGAAAGAGAGATAGAGCAGAAAAGGAAACTGGCATCATCAGGCAAGCTCACTGAAGACTTTGTACCAGGGAACACTGCCTTGGTCAGTCATGAGTCAGAATATGCTGCATCAGAAAGTAATTATGATGTGCATATAGATTTCTCTTCAAACAGTTCTGATCATGCATTTGTGAGTGTTGATAGTCAGTCAGGCTGTAATGGTGACAATTTGTGCTTCATTATGGATGATTTGAAAGGTATAGCTGATGATGACTTAGAAGAGATGGATATTCTAAGCCAAATGGCCTTGATTAATATCAGATCTCAGAAGTTCTACAAGAGAACTGGTAGGAAATTCCCTGGACTCTCTGGCAAAACCAAAGTTGGTTTTGACAAGAGTAAGTTGAGGTGTCACAAATGCCACAGGCTTGGGCACTTTGCAAGAGAGTGTAGATCATCTGGATCTAACTCCTTTGCACCCTTTGTTACTTTTCCAAGTAATATTCAACAAAACAGAGGGCAACATCCTGCTAGTTCTGGTCATCAATCACAACCTCTATCTCCTGCATATTTTGTCCCTTAGGGTCCAATGCCATATTCATATCCCTGCTATTACATGCCACAAACCAGTCAAGTTCAAGTACCCATTGCTCAACAACCACCTGCTCTTCCTGAGCCTCAACCTTCCCAATCTCATCAACAATCTCAACCTCCTCAACACAGCTTTTTCACCCCAGGAGTTGTTGACTGGAGCAGTTTGCCAGATGATATGTCGGGTCATGAACAACTGTTTTCTGGTGCTGGTCAACATGGCGGTGACAATCCTTTTGGAAATCTTGCTTTTATGGCTCTGGAGTCTGTTGATACTTCATCCTCTAATGCTTCCACACCACAGGTATCACAGGTATCCTCTGAGGCCAAAGCCAAGTTATGTTCTGAAACATGCATAGCCACATTTGCATCTATTAGAGAAGCTAATGTAGCTTTAATTAACAAGAACATTGAGCTAGAACAAATAATATCCAAAAGAAAAGCTGAATTTGAGTGTGTGCTTAATGATAAGAATGATGTGATTTACAAACTCAAATGCCAAATCACTGATGATAAGGCTAGGGAAGAGGTACTTCTAGAGAAGTACAGAGACCTCAAAGAAACACTTGCAGCTACCCAGGTAGAGTGTGATCGATGGGTACATTCTGCAAGGGTTTTGAAATGCTTCTTAGTAAGCAGTCTGCTTCCAATGTGAAGTTTGGCATTGGTTATAATCACACTGCTCCTCCTACAGATTTTACTCCCAGAGCAGAGGTAGAATCTGATGGAGAAAGAAATAACCAATCCTTTTCATCATGTGATCTACTATCTGATACAGCACCATCAGAGGTTGATGTCAGCATTAATTCCTCCAAAACCTATCACCTGATGTTGATAGTTCAAATGCTGACACCACATGATCAAAAAGTTGATCACTCCAGGGGTATTTCACAAAGTACTGAAAGTACTAAAGAGCAAGTCATAACACCTGGAGAACAAACCCAAACTACTGCATGTACTAAATGGAAGAAAACTGTCAGTAGAAAGGGTGGGAAAACTACTAAAGAAGATATAAGAAAGCATGTACTGCAAGGAAGAAAAATGTTAGTACTAATCGCAAACTGCTGAAGAATAAGTCTTCAGTAGTTTCATCTTCTTCAACAGATGATCAACTTAAGATGAAGAAAAAGCCATGTGAAATATGTGGCTTATTCAATCATCTTACTGATGATTGCTGGTAAAAAAAGGGCTCCAAACTCAAACACAATAAGAACATTAAAAAGAAAATGGATAAAATGAAAACTGAGTTTGAAACCAAGTCTGTACCAGCAACATCAAAACGTGTAACCCCGAAATCCCAAAAGAAATCAAAAAGGAAGGGGTTAATCAGGCAACATCTGAGGTTGCTCAAAGGAAGATGGTACAACACAGGAATCCATCACTTTCAAGCACTAATGTGTCTGATGAGCTGAAGGCTTTATCACAAAATCAGACACAACTTGTTATGATGGTTCAACATCTATTGGGAGAGTTAACCAATTAGATGCTCCTGTGCTGAAACCACAGAGAAGAAAATCCATGCTAAAGGATTCTTCTTCCTCACCATCTCCATCCCCTCAGGCTGTTCTTCATAGCAAATCTGTTAGTTTACCATCTGTTGATGTGAACAGACCCAAAACCATAAAGGTTTGGGTCTCAAAAACTAACTAATTTATTATGATTGCAAGGTTCTTCAGCATGCCACAGTAGCATCTGGTATGTAGACAGTGGAGGATCTATGCATATGACAGGGAACAGCTTTTCTTCATGATTACTCTCAAGAAAGAAGGGGTTCGTTTCTTTTGGCAATGATGCTAAGGGTTACATCATTGACAAAGGCTTTGTTTCCAATGGGGAAATAAGGTTTGATGATGTTAACCATGTGGAGAATCTCAAGTACAATCTCTTGAGTGTCAGTCAAATGTGTGATAAAGGCCATGTTGCTCTTTTCACCAGTCAGAATTGCAGGATTTTGTCATCCAAAGTTCTGAGTTTGATTGATAAGGTGTTGGATGATCACACTCTCTTGAGGGCCAACAGGATAGGAAGAGTGTATGCCTTAGATCTTTCCAAGAAAATAGATCTCAAAGGCCATCCTTGCCTATTTCCAGGCTTCTCCTCAAGAATCTATTCTATGGCATAGAAGGCTGGGTATGTGAATCTTAAAAACTTGAATCAGCTGATACATCATGGTTTAGTAAGGGGATTGCCTATGAAGGAGTTCAGATGTGAAGACAACTGCACTGCTTGTTGAAAGGGAAACAACACAAAGTCTCATTCCCTCCTATTGAAGAACCTAAGTCCATTGCCTGCTTGCAATTACTACACATGGATATCTTTGGTCCTGTGAGAGTAATGAGTATGGCAAAGAAATACTGTCTGGTAATTGTGGATGATTACTCCAGATTTGTATGGACTTTCTTCTTGCATTCAAAGGATGTGGCTGCTCAGACGATTATAACTTTGTGTTGTATGTTGAGAAGCAGTATTCCCTATCTGTCAAGTGTATGAGAAGTGTTAATGGAACAGAATTTAGAAACCATAACTTGATGATTTTTATCTCTCAAAGGGAATCAAGAGGCAGTTTAGCATCCCAAGGACTCCAGAACAAAATGGAGTAGTTGAGAGAAAGAACAGGACCTTATTGAAGCTGCAAGGTCCATGTTGGGTGACTCTGGTTTGCCACTGACCTTTTGGGCTGAAGCTATTAACACAGCTTGTTATGTGTAGAATAGAGCCTTAGTAAATCCGAGGTTGATGAAGACTCCATATGATGTTCTACATCATTGGCTCCTTTGATTTCATTTTTCAGAGCCTTTGGGTGTCCTTGATTCATTCTCAACACAAAGGATCAACTCCACAAATTTGATCCTAAGGTGGATGCAGGGTATTTTGTTGGTTATTCATCTACTTGCAAGGCATACAGAGTCTTCAACTGCAGAACAAAGATAGTTGAAGAGACTCTGCATGTGAAGTTTAATGAATCTCCAAAGGACAAGATTCCATAAAACCCTGTGGAGTTATTTGATTTGGACATACTACAATATGTTCCTTATCAGGCTCCAGCTGTTGCTCCTGTCAACAGTCTTCCACCTGGTGGTACTGAAGATAATGATGATATCAGTACTCACCTTTTCCAGTTTAGTGACCAACTGCCTGTGTCTACTAAACTTGATGTTCCTATAGCTTTAGTAGCTCCATCCACAACAAATACTAATGAGATTTCTGATTCCTCTACATCATTTGACATGCCATCTAATACTTGGTTTCAAGAATCTGGATCAACATCTGCGGCTACTGAGCCTGCTATAAACACCTGCACTGATCACATAGTGTACCAAGAGCTGAAGAATCACCCCATGTCTCAAATCATTGGTGATATCAATGCTGGTGTCTCAACCAGAAGTCAATTGTCTAACTTCTGCTTCTATGCTATTTTCATAAGTCAGCTAGAGCCAAAGAACTATCATGTTGCTTTGAGAGATAATGGATGGGTTGAAGCCATGCAGCTTGAGCTACTTCATTCAACAAACAGCAGGTGTGGGAACTGGTTCCTCTACCCCAGGTAATGTGTAATAGGCACTAAATGAGTGTTTAGGAATAAAACAGATGAAAATGGGCTTATTGTTAAGAACAAGGCCAGACTGGTTGTTCAGGGGTTTGCAGAGGAAGAAGGTATTGATTATGATGAAACCTTTGCTCCTGTCCAGACTGGAGCAATTAGATTTTCTTAGCCTATGCTGCATTCCATAATCTTAAAGTTTTTCAAATGGATGTTAAAGTGCATTTTTATATGGTAAATAAAAGAAGAGGTTTATGTGTGTCAACCACCAGGTTTTGAGGATAATAAACATCCAGATTGGGTGTACAAGCTTGATAAGGCTCTTTATGGGTTGAACAAGCTCCTAGAGCCTGGTATGAGACATTATCAAATTTTCTTCTTCAAAATAATTTCACTAGAGGCTCCATAGATAAAACTTTGTTCATTAAGAAGGTGGATAGCATAAGCTACTTGTTCAAATTTATGTTGATGATATTATTTTTGCATCCTCTGATCCCCAGTTGTGTGATGACTTTACCAATTTAATGCAAAAGAAGTTTGAAATGAGTGCAATGGGAGAATTACAGTTCTTTCTAGGGTTGCAAATCAAACAAAGGCTGATGGGACTTTCATTCATCAGTCTAAATATACAAAAGATCTTTTGAATAAGTTTGATTTACAAAATTGTAAGCCCTGTTCTACTCCCATGTGCAACACCACAACTGGATGCAGATCAGAAAGGTAAAGCTATTGATGAAACACTTTACAGATGTATGATTGGTCCTTGATGTATTTAACAGCTTCTAGACCAGATATCATGTTTGCAACTTGGTTTGTGCTAGATTTCAGGATGCTCCTAAAGAGTCTCATTTGATTGCAGTCAGAGATCTTTAGATATCTGCAAAGACACATCTCTAGGTTTATGGTATTCCACTGGACACTCTTGCAAATTGGTTGCTTTCTCTGATAGTGACTATGCAGGGTGTAAGTTAACCAGAAAGTCAACTTCTGGTGGATGTCAATTCCTAGAACTGTTTGATTTCTTGGCAGAGTAAGAAACAAACATCTGTTGCTACATCCACTGCTGAAGCAGAGTACATTGCTGCTGCAAGCTGTACTTCTCAGGTACTCTGGCTTCTGAACCACTTTTGGACTATGAATTACAGAGACTAATACTCTATTATTAATGGACAGTGCTTCAGCTCTTTGCATTGTCAAGAATCCTGTCCAGCACTCTAGGACCAACATATAGAGATCAGACATCATTTTATTAGGGACTGTTTTGAAAAAGGTCTGATTGATCCAAAGTTTGTGCGTAGTGCTGATCAGCTTGCAGACATATTTACTAAGCCTTTGGATAGTTCAACTTTCCAAAACCTTGTGTTAAGGCTTGGTATGCTGCAGCTAGAATAAGTGACAACTACTGATGATCTCAGTAAACAAGTACCGATGATCATTAGTAAACGTCACAAATAAGTACTGATTTTGTTACAAACTACTGTTGTTAGTAAAAACAGATAAGTACTGTAGTCCTATGAAACAACTGAAAATAGCCAAAAAGGTCTGATGAGTAAGTATTGAGGACAATATGAAACAACTGAAAAGCTAAGAATTGACGAAAACTACTGACGGAAATTTTCTCTTCAGTTGTTTCTAAAACTGCTGTTTCATCTTAAACAACTGATGACAAAACCATGTCTTCGGTAGTTTCACAACTACTGATGACTAACACCACGTCGTCAGCTGTTTACAACAACTGATGACAAAACCATGTTTTCAGTAGTTTCATAACTACTGATGACTAACACTAAGTTCTCAGTTGTTTCCAACATCTGAAGCCAAAACAATGGTTTTTAGTAGTTTATAACTACTGATGCCTAAAACCAAGACTTCAGTTGTTTCACCCTCTGAAGGTTAATACCACGTCATCATCGTTTAAAACTACTGATGACTAACACCAAACCCTTCAGTTGCTTCATAACCCTTATCCTATAAATACCTAATCCTACAGAGCTTCATCATCTTAAACCTAATGTTCAAAAACTCCAACCTTCTCTCACATCAATGGCGAACATGCAGCTTAAACCACGACACAACTGTGTTGCCTACCTTACCAAATCACCTTTCTGGACGAAGTTTGATACTACTATTGATCTCATGGTCCATTCTCCATACAAAACGGCCTTCCTTATCAATCCTACCATTTATGCCGAATCCCTAACACAGTTTTGGACGAACGTCACCCTTACCACTGGGGAGAATGCCACCAAGTCTCACCAATCGTTCGTCAACTCCCGAAAGGTGGTCATCACTCCGGCAATCCTTCGCCAAATACTACACCTGGATGATGCCACCTTCCCCGCTGGATATTCAAAGGGCATCACTGATCTATCCTTTGCCCAACATGGATATCAGGGTAACCTCAGCGCTTCTACCATCTTAAAGAGGCATTTCCATGATGCCGAACGCCTTATTTTTCATATGGTAAATGTCTGCCTAGCCCCTAAGACTTTGTCGTGGGATCAAATGTCTAGCAGGTGGCAGCAGGTATTTTTCTCTATCCTTGAGCAACAAAACTTAAATTTTTCTGAAATATTATTTCTTGAACTTAAGGATATGGCCTCCAAACCTATTGCTAACCGATGGATATTATATCCACGGTTCATAGTGGCCATAATAGAGAACCAGCTGAAAGCTGAGGGACTTGTTGGCCTTGGAGTCCCTGCCATGGCTGTATTGCCTGAAGTATACTCCAGGCACAGCTCAGACCAGTCACTCAAACAGGCTGCCAAACTGCGAAAACCCACGCAGCTGGAACCCACAGCCACCACCTCCAAATCCAAAGTCCCCACCAAACCCAAACACAAGAAAGCCAAAAGGCTACTCAGGGAAATGAGTCCCCTGAGGATGCCCCTGCAACACAAACGCAGGCTATATTTACTGGTCATAACCCCCCAGTAGATAAACGTACTCACCCACCCTCAACCGCTCAGGTTTCCTCTCAACAGGAGCCTGTAGCAACCACCTATGGGGCACCTATACATCTGGAACC
Organism: Flaveria trinervia; assembly: GCA_025506515.1. Taxonomy (NCBI): domain Eukaryota; kingdom Viridiplantae; phylum Streptophyta; class Magnoliopsida; order Asterales; family Asteraceae; genus Flaveria; species Flaveria trinervia. Next base: position 53,735,271 of record CM046449.1, on the reverse strand, counting down.
TTCCTCACTTGAGGAGGTTGCCATTGAAACGCACCACTCTCCCCGGGTGCATACTGCCTTCACCCCATCTCCCACTGCAACCGCCCCCCAAAGTCCTACCATAATAGTTGCAAAAGTGCTCACCCAGTTGCATTCCTCACCCCCTCCCTAGATACTAATCAAAACTGGGATAGCCTCAACCATTGAGGGGGAGGACCAAACAGGGGTTACCATGTTCAATCTCCAAGTGTAGAAAAGGAGATTCGAACTTCTGGTAAGGCTGCCACTTCTCCTGTTTCAACAAATGATCAGGATGAAATTGGTACTATCCATAAGACCTCACCAGAGGCAACTGCCAATGAAGGACATAGTCCTGAGGTAGGAAGTCCCCAGTACCACGAACAAGGGGCACATGCTACTACTGATCTACACTCAGAGCATGTACATCCTGATTCAATCAGGAGGTCAGGTGATTCATCTCAGAATGATGATGACCTAGGCTTTTTCTACGATGTTCTAGCCCACAATACCATCCTCGAGAGTGAGGTGAGCAGACTCAAAGAGCTGCTGCCAACATGTCTCAGGATCAAAGACCATCTACCCCACAAACCCCACAGATGGCACCTTCAATTGAAGGTTTACCAAACACTGAGCCTACCCACATAACTGAGCCACCAGCCTCTGCTTTCGGCACCATCTCTCAGGGACAGAACCCCTCTGAGCAGATGGTTGCTATCTTTCAAAACTCCTTACCTCTCATCACTCCCATCATCACTGATATAGTGCATAAAGCCATTGATGAGAGGATTTCCTCAAATCTAAAAACCTTATTGATGATGTTGTTCATAAATCTCTTTCCGCCTTCCAACCCCTGATTCCAATGCAACCAAAAAGGGGGATACTGCAAAGTCAAAGGCAGTGAAAGACAAGAAAAGAAAGAGAGTTGATGCTCAGAAAGAACCTGAAATAGAGAAACAGCCTGAGAAAGAAAAGGAGGTAGAAAGAACTGATCTCAGAGCAGTTAATTACATATAAAAGAAAGAAAAGTGCTGAGTTAGGAGCTGATGAAGAGAAATCATTAGAAGACCTGGTTAAAGATGCTGATGAGCTCATAGCAGATCAATGGATACAATTAATGATCAGTTATTTAGACATGGTCATGACACAGCCACATTAGACTCTGAGATCAGAAGGCTGGAAATAGAAGAGAAACAATCAAGATGGGCCAGTTATAGTGTGATGGAAAAAGGGAGAGATTGGAAATCATGATCAGGTTATAGCTAAATATCTTGGAAGATCATTGATTGAAATCAAGTCATGGTCCAGAGACAGCATCTTGGTAGTAACCACCAAGATCTGTTCATCTGAAGTATACACCAAAGGGTTGGTCATTGAAGCTTTGAATGAAGCTGGTGCTGGGAGCAAGACTGAACTGGTCAAACAATCCAAAGCCTCACTTACATCTAAGATGCTAGAACAGCCTGTCAACATTCCCACACCAAAACCACCACAACCACAACCCACTAAACCATTCCCTTACCCATAAAACCAATAGCCGATGATGTACCCCAAAAGAGGAAGAAAAGGGTACTGAGGCTAGAAGAGGAAGAAGAAGATAATGATGAAGATGAAGATAGGCTGCCAATCTCTGCTGTTATACAGTTGCCTAAGGCCATAAGTCACTCTCCAAATGTAATTTGACTTCGGAAGTATTGAGAAGAAAGTTTCTGAAGGCAAAATGACTTTGGAAGAGATTTCAAATATTTTTAGAGAATTTGGCTTCAGAAGAGATTAACTTTTAAAAGTTGTAAAAGCTTCCGAGAGTTAATTATTTTCAGAAGAAAAAGGTTCTTTAAAACATACAAGTACTTAGAAACAAATTTAAGCATCGGAAGATATGCTAGAAATTTCTTCCGAAGGTAAATGTTCTGTGATAGTTGTTTTTTTTGAAAGACTTAAATTTCTTCTCAAGGTAAAAACATATCTTCTAAAGAGAAATTATCAAAATATCTATGAAAAGTCTTCAAAAAGAATTTTACTTCCAAATCAAATAAGGGCTTATGAATGGTGATAGATATAACAAATTAGGATACACAAATTTTAGGAATAAGATGTGATTAAGTTTTAGGAAAAATCTACTCAAAGTAATCATACCAATAGCTCAAACAAGACGGAAGACAAACACTTGCATCAGGGGTTGTCCTCTTGTTCTTACCCCTGAATCAACATCTCCAATGATGTTTGAGGTGGGATGAGACTTGTGCATCCTTAGCTGAGGAATCATAGCATTGATGTTTCTCCCACCACATCAGCCACTTATCAAGTGAAACTTAATCTAATGAGTTTGTGGCAACATTGTTGTCTTTACTGGAATGGTTGTCAGCATAAAGATATTCTGTATCACTTTCACCACTACCATGTTCTTCTACATTTGAAGTTTCTTTATCTGGTTGTTGAGCCACTAAGCTAGATTTTGAACACATCTTAGATGTATGAGCTGAATTTGTCATTGTTGTGCTCATAGAAACTTCATTCGCAGAGCTCGTTACAACTGGAGCTGAAATAGTGTTACTTGAGGGTTTACTCAACTTAAATCTTGGATCAGGATTACCTGTGGGTAAACTATTTGTAGACCCTAAAACATTCTCTGAAGATTTGTTAAAACAGTTGGTAACTAAATCAAGACCAAATAGCCAATCAGGACCAGAACCATTTACATTGTGTGTGTTCATTGAAGGTCACATTGGCTGACTCCTTAATGATTTTGGTTTTGAGATTTTATACTCTATAATCCTTATCTTGGGAAGAGTATCGAATGAAGTGTCCATCATCTGATTTCTCAACAAACTTGGCGATTTGATCTTTGGTATTCAAGATGGTGCAAGGACATCCAAATGACCTGAGAAAACCAATGAAAGGTTTCCTTTTGTGCCAAAGTTCATAAGGAGTCTTACCATGTGTCTTAACCATTAAAACTCTATTCTACATATAGCAAGTAGTGTTGACTGCCTTTGCCCAGAAGGTGATGGGCAGCTTAGAGTTAAACAACATGGTTCTTGAAACTTCAATCAATGTCCTATTTCTCCCCTCAACAATACCATTTTGTTAAGGAATCCTAGGAGCACTTTATTGTCTTGTAATACCCTTTTCATCGCAAAATGTATCAAGGATTTGGTTCTTGATTCAGTTCCTTGATCATATCTTATAGACTTGACCTTGTAGCAGATTGATTCTCAATCTTTTATATGAAGTTCTTTAGAACCTTAGGGGTCTCATCTTTAGTTCTAAGAAAGAAGACCGAAGTGAATATCATAAAATCATTTGTGATAACCAAACAATAAGAGGTCCTTCCTAGACTCATTACACTAGTGGCCCAAGAGATCCATACGTAACAAGTGTAAGGGAGTTATGATGGAGTTTCTTTCCTTTGCTTTGTGAGATACATTATGTTGCTTCCCTTTCAGGCATGCAACATAGAGGTCATCACTTGTAAACTCTTTCTTTGGCATTCCAGTTAGTTTATTCATGTTTTTAAAGTTTACATGGAACATTTCTTATGCTAGAGTAAAGACTCATCACTATTTTCTTTAGATAGAAAGCATGAAACTTCTCCAAAGGGAGATGTTTCTTGCAAGTCCATCTTGTACATGTTCCCTTTCCCCGAGATTTTGAGCAGGATATGCTCATGAGGAATGAACACCTCGGGCCTGAGAGCAACTCACTCATGCTGAGTAAACAACATGCTATTACTCTCATCACAAAATTGAGATACACTCAGAAGATTGTATTGAAGCTCCTTGAAAAAGTTTACCTTCTCAATTCTGAGGTTACCATTTATGACCTTGCCCCTTCTAGATATGTAACAACTTTCGTCTCCTCCAAAAGCAACTAACCCTCCACCAATTCTCTCAAAGTTTTGGAGTAGTGACCTATTGCATGTCATGTATCTGGAACAACCACTATGAATGATCCAGACATTTTAATTTTTGTTGAGTTGTTCCAGCATAAAAGAGATGATTAGTTACATTTGGAAACCCAAGCCTTTCTTGTCTTGGGTTCATCAAAAGAAATTGAAGGTAATGCCACAATGATAGATCCTATAGTCATGTTTTGAGGATCTTTTGTTGTTGTAGATGGATAACTTTCAATCACTTGGTCATTCTTTTTAAGGCCCCGTTCCCGGGACGCTCACAGCTGGTAAATCATTGCACATAAAACATATACTTTATATTTAATCATTCATAAAACATTGCAGTGGAAGTCTAAAGAAATAACTTTTCATATCATTACAATGCTTTTGCAAGTTAATACAAGCATTCATTTCAAAATATCATTCGTTCGCATTATAATGCAAAAACATTAACAAAAGAATGCCATTCCAATGCCAAGTAGCTGCTTCATGCCATCCTCAGCAATGCTCACCTGCCAACTGGAAAATGCATAAAAGTCAGCGTTGCTGAGTGAGTTCTAGTTTAATAATAAAACATACTTTTTCCTTTATTTAAAACTATTTATTTTTATTGCATGTGATCATACATCATACATACATACAGTTAATATCATTATTATTTTCGTCATTCTTTCGTTCATGCTTTCATTCATTCATTCATTACTTCCAGTGACATGTACATTACCCCGAACATTGTGCACGAAGTGGGTAACTGGGCCTGAGGTCTTTCATAGACCTCGAACATTGTGGACGAAGCTGACTCTAGTACCTAAGGTAAGTACATTCACCATTTATCTTTTCTCTTTCATTCCGAATCAATGCCATATGCTATACCCCGAACATTGTGCAAGAAGCGGGTAACTGCGCCTGAGGTCATTCATAGACCTCAAACATCGAGCACGAAGCTGACTCCAGTACCTAGGGAAAGCGGCAAGGATCCCATTCATCTAGTCAATCACAAAGATTGGACGCCAATGTGCATCCTTTGGGGTAGCTAACCCGCACACCGTTGAGCTAACACCTACATAGGGTGTGCACCTCCATACATTTGCTTGCAAGCCTTTCTTACATTCATTCATTCATTATGCATGCATTTATCATCATGTTCCTCTTTCGTTGTCTTTCACTTTACGTTACATAATACTTCATTCATTCATTATCATAACACATAAAGTCATAGGAAATATAAATCACACATTATTATAAGGAACATATATATATCATTCATACATCATCATGCAGGGCATCATACATACATAACATACATCATGTATAACCATGCAACATCATCATCATCATCATGCGTAACCATCAAGCACAATCATTTCATGCCTATCATACCCTCTATGACCTCAAAAGTCAACTTACATAACCCCCGGGAATCTCCTAGGTCAAAGCCTACATTACTCCTTTTCTCCTAAAGAGTTGGAATTTTTCTAAGTGTTCATCCGCATTTCCTATAGTTTGTCCGCATTTGCTATAGTTCATCCGCATTGGGTTTACTTCATCCGCATTCAATTTGCTTCATCCGAATTTGTCATCCGCATTGGACTTACTCATCTGCATTCAATTTGCTTCATCCTCATTTGTCATCCACATTGGACTTACTCCTCCGCATTTCCAGAGTTAGTCAAATGCTCATCAGCATTGACTTCATCCGCATTTGACTTCATCTGCATTTCCCAGACTTAGTCAAATGCTCATCGACATTGACATACATCATCCGCATTTCCCAGACTTAGTCAAATGCTCGTCCGCATTTCATGCACTTAGTCAATGTTCACCTGCATTGGCTTCATCCGCATTTGACTTCATCTGCACTGACTTACCCATTGGTTAACGTTCATCCGCATTAACCCTTTCCATCCGCATTTACTTCCAAACACTTGGGCAGATTTAAAAACTTAATATGTGGGTCTAAAACATCATATTCGATTTCCATGCACCATTCATCATGTTCTAAGCTTAAATCTTACCCTCTAAGCCTTAGAAACACATTCATACATCATCAAGCATGAACATAGTCACAGATCACATCATAACATCATCATACACGCATTCAAGCATACGGGTCCGAAACTCAGTTTAATAAAAACATACATTCATGCATTTCCAGCCTCAAAATCAGTTAAAAACCAGTAAAAGAGGGGTCCTAGAACTCACCTTTGCAGCTCTTGAGTATGGCTTCCTCCAAAATCATTTGCAAATTGAATTCAACCATTAAGACACCCACTAAAAACATACGCGAACACATACAACACACATAAGCACAAACCCGAGGATAAGACCAGTCAGGAACACCATAAAAGCATGAATTCTTACCTTGAATTCGAATTTTTTCTTCTTGTTCTTCTTCAAAGCCGAGAATTTGCTGCTCCTAGCTACTCCCTCTCTCTAAAACCCAAAAATCAGTGGTGTATGTGACATATGGCGGCCATACCACCTTTTACACCCACTTTTTAAACATTTTGACCTTTTGGACACTTTTACTCCTAGACTTGGGTTTTATTTCTTTTCCTTCTTCTCTTTAACTTTATTCATTCTTTTCTTTGACTTCAAAATAACCGGGTCTTACAAGTCCACCCCCCTTAAGTAGGTTTCATCCTCGAAACCTGTTATTCCTCGAACAAACGCGGGTAATGCTGCTTCATTTCTTCTTCAGTCTCCCACGTTGACTCGGATCCCTTCCTGTGGTTTCACTGTATACACATAAGGGGAACCACTTTATTCCTTAGCCTCCTTTACTTTCGATCTATTATTTCCACCGATTGCTCCACGTAATTGAGCCGTTCGTCTACTTCGATATCCTCTAGTGGAAGAATCATGCCTTCATCGGCTAAGCACTTTCTCAGATGAGATGCATGGAATGTCGGGTGAATTCCACTTAACTCATCGGGTAACTCTAATCTATAGGCTACCTCTTCTACTCGAGCAATGATTCAGAAAGGGCCTATGTATCTCGGGCTCAACTTGCCCCGCTTTTGGAAAAAAATAATACCCTTCCAAGGGGAGACCTTCAATATAAACCGGTCACCCACCTGGAACTCAATCGGTCTACGTCGTTTATCGCATACGACTTCTGTCTATCTTTGGATGCCTTTATGAAGGCCTTGATCCTCTCAAGCTTCTCAGTCATAGCCTCGATTATCTTGATGCTCCCTAACTCTTTTTGACCAATATCACCCCAACAGACGGGTGTTCTGCATCTCCTATGGTATAGCATCTCGTAAGGGGGCATACAAATGCTAGCATGTTAACTGTTGTTGTATGAGAACTTGGCTAATGGTAGGTGGTCATCCCAACTTCCACCAAAATCAATCACACATGCCCGAAGCATGTCCTCCAACATCTGAATGGTCCTCTCTGACTGACCATCAGTTTTGGGATGATAAGCCGTGCTAATGTGTAACCTCGTCCCCATTGCGTCATGGAATTTCTTCTAGAATTTAGATGTAAACTGAGTGTCACGATCGGACACGATAGACACCAGCACACCGTGACGAGTTACAACCTCCTTGATAAACAGGAAAGCCAACCTCTTGGATGAGTATGTCTCGCGAATCGGTAGGAAGTGAGCACTCTTCGTTAGACGGTCCACAATCACCCATATGGCATCATACGCTTTCGGATACGTGGTAGTTTCGTAATGAAATCCATGGTTATGTGTTCCCACATCCATTCCGTTTTATCCAAAGGTTGAATCTTCCCATACGGCTTTTGATGCTCGGCCTTTACCTATAACCAAGTAAGGCTTTATTCACATACTCCACCACATGGTGCTTCATACCCAGCCACCAATAATCCTTCTTCATGTCTTGGTACATTTTTGTGGCACCTGGATGAATGGAGTATCAAGTCTTTTGAGCCTCATCCATTATCTTTACCCGTAGATCCCCAAAACGAGGAATCCACACTCGTTCAAATCGGGTTTTAATACCAAGTGTGTTTTCAACCAATTCCCCAACCAGACGTCTCATCCTTTCAGAGTTAAGATGATTTTCTTTCAGCGCCTCATCTTGAAACTCTTTGACTTGCTTCATTACATCAGAGGTCATGATCAGGTGGTATGCTTTCACCCGAATCAGTTCAGGCCTCTCCTTCCAGCTAAGGCATCCGCCACCACTTTGGCTTTGCCCGGATGGTAGTGGATCTCATAATCATAGTCTGTTATAAGCTCCAACCATATTCGTTGTCTCATTTTCAGGTCCTTCTGCTCAAAGAAGTACTTTAATCTCTTGTGATCAGTGAAAATAGTGCACTTCGTCTTGTACAGATAGTGCCTCCAAATCTTTAATGCAAAAACCATGGCTGCGAGCTCCAAGTCATGAGTTGGGTAATTGACCTCATGAACCTTCAACTGTCAGGATGCATAGGCTATAACCTTCCCTCTCTGCATTAACACGCACCCCAAACCCGAGTAGGAAGCATCAGAATAAACCACCAGATCTTCACTCCCATCGGGTAATTACAGATCAGGAGCTTGAGTGAATCTCCCCTTCAATTCTTTGAATGCCTTCTCTTGAGCTTGACCCCATACAAACTTCACATCTTTTTGGGTCAACTTAGTTAGTGGAGAAGCAATCTTAAAGAAGTCTTGGATAAATATTCTATAGTAGCCCGCCAAGCCCAAGAAACTACGAATCTCGGATGGCATCTTTGGTGACTTCCATTGCATAACCGCCTCCACTTTCACCGGGTCCACCATAATCCCGTCAGGATTCACCACATGAACCAAGAACTGAACTTCACGCAACCAAACATTCACCATATATCTTTTCTCTTTCATTCTGGGTCAATGCCATATGCTATACCCCGAACATTGTGCACGAAGCGGGTAACTAGGCATGAGGTCATTCATAGACCTCGAACATCATGCACGAAGCTGACTCCAGTACCTAGGGCAAGCAGCAAGAATCCCATTCATATGGTCAATCACAAAGATTGGACCCCAATGTGCATTCTTTGGGGTAGCTAACCCGCACACCGTTGACCTAACACCTACATAGGGTGTGCACCTCCATACATTTGCTTGCAAGCCTTTCTTACATTCATTCATTAATTCATTAATGCATGCACTTATCATCATGTTCCTCTTTCGTTGTCTTTCACTTTACGTTACATAATACTTCATTCATTCATTATCATAACACGTAAAGTCATAGGAAATATAAATCATACATTATTATAAGGAACATAAATATATCATTCATACATCATCATGCGGGGCATCATACATACATAACATACATCATGTATAACCATGCAACATCATCATCATCATCATGCATAACCATCAAGCACATATCATTTCATGCCCATCATGCCCTCTATGACCTCAAAAGTCAACTTATATAACCCCCAGGAATCTCATAGGTCAAAGCCTACATTACTCCTTTTCTCCTAAAAAGTCAAAATGTTTCTAAGTGTTCAACCGCATTTCCTATAGTTCATCCGCATTTGCTATAGTTCATCCGCATTGGATTTACTTCATCCACATTCAATTTGCTTCATCCGCATTTGTCATCCGCATTGAACTTACTCATCCGCATTCAATTTGCTTCATTCGCATTTGTCATCCGCATTGGACTTACTCATCCGCATTCAATTTGCTTCATCTCCATTTGTCATCCGCATTGGACTTACTCATCCATATTTCCAGAGTAAGTCCAATGCTCATCCGCCTTGACTTCATCCGTATTTGACTTCATCGGCATTTCCCAGACTTAGTCAAATGCTCATCCGCATCGACATACCTCATCCGCATTTCCCAGACTTAGTCAAATGCTCGTCCGCATTTCATGCACTTAGTCAATGTTCACCCGCATTGGCTTCATCCGCATTTGACTTCATCTGCATTGAATTACCCATTGGTTAACGTTCATCCGCATTAACCCTTTCCATCCGCATTTACTTCCAAACACTTAGGCATATTTAAAAACTTAATATGTGGGTCTAAAACATCGTATTCGATTTCAATGCACCATTCATGTTCTAAGCTTAAATCTTACCCTCTAAGTCTTAGAAACACATTCATACATCATCAAGCATGAACATAGTCACACATCATATCATAACATCATCATACACACACTCAAGCATACGGGTCCGAAACCCAGTTTAATAAAAACATACATCCATGCATTTCCAGCCCCAATTCAGTTAAAAACTAGTAAAAGAGGGGTCCTAGAACTCACCTTTGCAGCTCTTGAGTATGGCTTCCTCCAAACTCGTTTGCAAATTGAATTCAACCATTAAGAAACCCACTAAAAACATGCCCGAACACATACAAACACACATAAGCATAAACCCGAGGATAAGACCAGTTAGGAACACATAAAAGCATGAATTCTTACCTTGAATTCGAATTCTTTCTTCTTTTTCTTCTTCAAAGCCTAGAATTTACTGCTCCTAGCTACTGTCTCTCTCTCTAAAACCCGAAAATCAATGGTGTATGTGACATATGGGCGGCCATACCACCTTTTACACCCACTTTTCAAACATTTTATCCTTTTGGACATTTTTTACCCCTAGTCTTGGGTTTTTTTTCTTTTCCTTCTTTTCTTTCACTTTATTCATTCTTTTTGTTGACTTTAAAATAACCGGGTGTTATATTCTTTGACTTTCATACCACCTTTGGATGGCTATACTTGACTTTCATTACATTAGAAGTTTCGCTAACTTTGGAAGTTTTGATGAATGAACCTTCAAAAGATCTTGCTAGCACTGCATTAGGATTTAGTGCTTCTGAAGTATTCCCTTCCCTTCTTCTGAGACCAAATTTTCTTTACAGGCCAATTTTCCAGTTGCCTTCATCTTCATTTTGGAGCTTCCTAAGAAAACATATTTTCCTTCCAAAGTTTGTTTCTACTTGGAACTCTTAGAAGTCTCTTTCTTGGTCATGTGGAGAGTGCCTTTTGGATTGTAAGGGCAATCCTTAGCAAGAGGAGAGGAACTCCCACACATAACACATTCTAACTTCTTCTTCCTAGGAGCCTTCTTTTGTGAACAAGGCTGAACTTGATCACTTTCCTTCTCCATCTTTATCTTTGTAAATGCAGTTGAAGTGTTGGTCCATTTGATCGATTTGCAGTACAAATGAAATGTTGATTCGTTCAATATCAATTACAATGAAGAGATATCAAAGATGAATAACAATAAGAACAATCTCAAAGAAAACAACTATGAACACTAATGATCAATATCATTAATAATAATAAAGCACAAGTATATTTCAGTGAATAACTGCTTACAAAAGGCTCATGCAACAATGATAAATGATTAGGGTTCTTGTAAGGATATCCAACAATGAAAATGATCAAGTCTTAGTTTCGCAGACAGTTTACAGTCAGCAAAATAGTGCTGCCAAAACAATAGTTTCGCCCAACAGAAACAACAGTTTCGCAAGGTGAACTAAGCAGCTGACTATGCACGGAACTACAGTTTTGCACATAGTTTTGCTGAACCACAAAACTAAACAAAATAAACAACATATAAAAGTAAACTAACATTAAACCTATTACAAACTAAAAAAACAAAATCTAATTTAAGGTGAGTCCAACCTATACTTGATTTTCAATACTCCCCTTAGGTTGGATCTCACTACCTCACTTTTCTTGACGTGTCTAGTCAGCTCCAGTCTCTCCCGCTGCATCTGATGTATCTTTATCTGCTCCTGCAGCTTCTTCCTCGAGAGCTTCAGCAACCGATTCACTCTGGTCACCTCCTGCTTCATTAGCTCCCTCGAGACAAGCACTCTTTTGCTCAAACTGTCTTGTTAAGACCCTCACATCCATATCCTGTTCATCCTGAGCTCTAACCTTCTCTGCCAACTCTTTCACTTCTCTCCTCACACCATTAACCTTATTAGCCACTATCATCAACAGACTGGCTTCTGTCATTGTGTCCTTTCCTGCCCCTGCTTTAATGTGGTTTTTATAAACAACTAGCAGGTCTTCATCGCAGAATCCAAACACTTCCATAAGATCAAATAGTCTAAACTCAACCCCACCTTTTATCTTGATCGCAACCACCCCCGTGTTGTTATCATAGAACCACTTCTCAAACTTTTTAATTGCTGGGGAAGGGGATATGACAATCTAACCCTGTTGGAGCTGTACAAGATAGTCTATATTGTCAACAAAGTCAAAATCAACAAAAGTCAACGTCACTGCCAAAGTCAACGTAAAAGTCAAACACGACACGTTGGAGACGAAGAACCGAGACGAGATGTTGAAGATTAAGACAACTAGGAGTTTTATTGTAATAAATATATTTTGTGTGAACAAAATATATTTTAATTTGTTTGAGTCTTGTTATATAGTCTAGGGGGTTATGTGTATACAGGAAACTTAGAATAGACTATAAATAGCCTAATTGTAATTAGAATTAGGTTAATTGTTGAATGACCATTTGATTGGGGTTTCTACTTTATACAAATTATATGCAATCATATTCGATCAATCTGTGCTTTTATATGTTTATCATTGTTGGATCTATAATTCTCCATGTTATTTCTGGATTCATAATTTGGTATCAGAGCAATTTTGGATCAAGAATTGAAGAAATTGTTGCTGGTTTTTGAAGAAATTTAGAGAGAGAAAATGGGGGTTTTAGAGAGAGAAACTAGATCTGGAAGTTAAAAAGTTTCAAATCCTCATCAAAATTAACAGTTGTACAAAGTTTTACAAGGAGTTTGAAGATTTACAAGTTAGAAATCAAGTCTACTCCAAAATCTATACAAGATTCAACAAAATTTTTTCAGATCCAGAGAATTTCTCTCACACATAGTTTGTGTGTTCTTCCTGTTCTTCAGAATCTTCAAGTCTTTAACCTGCGAAACTAAGATGCGAAATTACCATTTCCATAACGAAAGTTCATATTTTCTTGCAAAAATAACAGTGAAAATGATGCCAAAATCATCAACGAACCTGCGAAATTAATACAAATATTCGCCGAATTTATAAAATAAATAAATAAATCTGCAAATTTAATATTCAAGTTGTGAAATTAAAAAATCAATCTGTGAAATTATGAATTCAGCGAAACTATAAGAAAACAAGCTGGGAAGTTATGAAAATCATGTTGCGAAAATAAAAAAAGTTATATGCGATATTTAACATTTGATTTGCGAAATTGTTCAAACACAAAGTCAAACACAACCTCTTGAATGCATATTCTGCCCAAACACGCTACGAATCAATGAAGTTACTCTCCTCCTGCTGAATATAACGATACAGATTTGGAATCAACTGGTCTTCCTCACGACTCATACCACTCCTAAAGTGTGTGACACCGATATTTGTCTGCTGACTGTACCGAAGATCACTTTGAGGAATCAATATGTGATCAATCGATAACATGCCAAGCCCACCGATCTCCTTGGGTGTGTAGAAAATCATAGGAGGGAACCTGTTAGGCATTTTCGAGTTCAACCTGATCTTGATATGGTTTTGGCTTTTGTTTTCACACTTGACCAACAGATCTAAAAGCTCCTATGTATTCAGAGTTACTTCATGGTAGTATGTCTAAAAGCTTCTAGCCACCGCCACCTTCCTTCCTCGATATCTCCTACATCACTACATATCTCAACGAACCATCACCATTATTGGAACCAGAGTGACAAGGGAAAAAGTTCATGTGTAATACGCGCCATGACTCGCCGGAAAAGTTCGTCGGAACCCTAGTCGCCATGAACTTCTCTATTCTATATCTCCTTCGTTATTGACTTTCAGAGCAAACCGAGGCCATCATTGAAATCAGAAGGTTGTTTCTAGTGTGGATAGAGGTTGTTCTGGTCATAGCTCGTCGGAATTTTTTTCTGGCCACCGCTCGCTGTTGTGGGTTCACCGGAAAGGCGGCCGGAACCCTAATTCTTTCTCTCATCCGCCCTATCTTTATATACACTTAGGTTTGTGTGTTTTGGTTGATGTTAGAAATATATGTTAGGGTTTAAGTTTGTGAAATGAACTTTGGGCTTTTCTTAAAAAAACATTCATGTGGGCTAGTTAAATGCTAACAATTGGGCTGTAGTTTTAAAATCTATGTGTGGGCTAACATTTTGTATGGCTTAAAGTGTAAGAATTTTGTGGGTTAACTTTTCATTAAGCTTGACCCCAGTTGCTAAGATTGTATAGTGTGACATTAAAAAATAATATTTTTCCCGGGGGAGAATTATTTTTACAATTTTTGGGAAAAATATTTGTGGGGCGTTTAATTGTTCAAAAATTTTAAAATAATGTCATCTTCAGTAGACTTTAAATTAGATAATTTCACAACATCATAAAGCTAGTTTAACTCTTTTGCAGCAATGAAGAAAGAAAAATTGATAGATTTGATGGATCAATTCTTAAACTTAGCAAATAATCTAAAGAAGCATGATCCAGATCTCAGTAATCATGAACAGATTCAAAAGCTTCTTGACTCTCTTCCGTCCGCATGGAATCATCAAGGTAAAATGCTGAAGCAAGAAATAGTTATGTCAACACAAAACTTATGGATATGATCAACAAACTAAAATCACTCAAGTTGGATATCCAAAGAAAAGAATTTCAGCAAGCCGTGTTCTCACCTCAAACCAACTCGCTTAATATTGATCTTGTTTCTTATGTAACAAGCATACTTGATTACAAAAGAGTGATAATTGAAAAGTTGAAGTTATTGAGAACTAATTTGAATTTAAATTTTGAATTCGGAGAAACTGTTGAAGAGAACTGTGAAGCTTTAAGAGTCGACAATGATAGGAAACCAGAGTCTCTAAGAACTGATGATGATAAGCCTAGAATAGATGACAACAGAAAGAAAGAATCTGAGATTGACGAGATGGTGAAGGTAAGAGAAGAGGAACAACAAAAAATCATAAGGGTTTGCAACTACGAAAATAGCCTAGCTGGAGAACCAACTATCATGAGTCTTCCTTATGAGACTGTTCAGGATCTGTGTTCTTCGTTTTGCAAAATCAGATTATTTGGAATTTATAAGGTAAACAAATTGTTATTGGAAAATGAAAAAGAATTAAAAATAATCAATCAGGAATTAAAGAAAAATGAAATTTCTTTTTTAATGAAACTTAATGAAACATTGGCTGAAAATGATCTTTTAAGAAGAACCATTTTGGAGCGTAACGTTGAAG
Organism: Flaveria trinervia; assembly: GCA_025506515.1. Taxonomy (NCBI): domain Eukaryota; kingdom Viridiplantae; phylum Streptophyta; class Magnoliopsida; order Asterales; family Asteraceae; genus Flaveria; species Flaveria trinervia. Next base: position 53,720,215 of record CM046449.1, on the reverse strand, counting down.
AGAAAGGGTTGTTTTAGCTCAAGTGGAAATGACAAAGCTTCAACAAAGCTTGTTAAATGGATCGTTTCACACATGAAAAAGGATGAGCTTATTGCTAAACAACAAAGGGCGCGAGTAAAGGATGGGATTGGATATAAATCTGATAGTGAAACTATATTTAATTGAGTTCCACCCCCTTCTACTTTATGTTATTCACCAATCCCCAAACCTCATCTTAAACATGATTTGTTTGAACAACCTACTAATAATCAGCATGCAGGTTTGAGCGGTGTCAATCTTAAGGAGATGATTATGAGTCTACAACTGGTATGGGATACAATAAACCGAATGTTGATGGTCAAGCTAACGATTGTTCAGTCCCAGTTGCTTGTAAATCTATATCTGCTATTTCTTCTAATTTCTTTGATAAGTTTAAAGTAGGTAAAATTCCTACTTTTAAGTCAGTCAGGGTTATGAAAGAAGAGATAAACTAGGAATCACCTAATCATCAAGTTCCAACAACAACAACACACATCCTACTCCTGTCAATCAAGATCCACTGGAAGCAGATCTGTGTATATGAGACTGGACAAGCTCAGATGATAAATCAAGCACAGAGGACAGTGTTAGTACCTCAAAGATCAGGATATGTCCTAACATTGTCAAGTCACAAAAGCTTCCAAAAGCAAAATCAAGAGCAATATGGATCTCTTCTTCAATTGCAAAACAACTATTCAATCAGTGGAGATCTCATTCCCTGTTCAGCACGGGAAACTTCAGAACAAGCAAAAATTTGCTACAAGCTCAAAGCAATCCTCATCCCCACCTGTACCACATGCTTCAATCAAGCATCAAAATCCTTTCAAGGATTGTTTTGAGTGTGGAAAAGAAGTTCATCTGGTAAAGAAGTGCACTCAAAGACTTTATTTGAATGGTAAAGGCAAAATGAATTGCTTCTCCGAATGTAAGTCTACAAAGAATGTTCGAGACGATAAAAAGCACACATCTTTGAATGGTTGGATGAAAAACCCTCCATCCAAACCTTTTCATGTGAAGCCGGTTTCACATGATTCAAAGTTGAAAATTACCAAAGGTTCAAACCCAAATTCTTTTCCTTCTAGTCTTAAATAGAAAATGATTTTCAAATTTAACTTATTCAAATCTAAACTAATTGAACCAAAATAATTTTAGCAATTTAAAAAAAATATCCTTAATTGTTTAAAAGGTTGTGTATAGAAGCAGGTTTCGTATATTGATGAAAATGAAACTTCCATGACTATGATGGCCTGGGTTCCTCTTTCTAACTAATTTGTTAATGAGTGTAGGAACAATTTAGGAGGACTATTAGTAATTCGATTTACCTAGAGAGATTATTTCTAATTCAATTTGAGGCAGAATAAACAGGTTACAATCATGGTATTTTATCCACAATCTGGATTCCTATGTGCATAATCACAGTTCTCACTTCATAATCACTGCATATTTCTTGAGAATTCATTTCTTATCTTCATATGAGTGTAGTTTGGAAGACCTTCTTTGATAACTTTTTATTTTTGCATAGTTTTATAAAAAAATAAAAAAATAAAAAAAATTAAAAAAATAAGAAACTAGGTTTGGAAGAATAAAAATTTAAAGGGAGAGTATAGTAAATAAGAACAGGGAACTTGATTTGAGACTACGGGGAAATGATTGTATATCTTCTTGAAATGCTTGTTTTTGCATGACTTGCATTTTAAAATGAGAAATAATAGTAACTAATGTTGTTATCTAGATTCACATCTTATCTTCAATTGAAAATTTACCAATCAAATAGATTATTTAATAATATGCTTGGTAGTCTCAACCTGAAGAATAAAGTAGACAGCAACATAATGATTTAAATTAACATCTATGGTTAAGGATGTTGGATTTACGCAATCATTTTGGCCTACACAAAAACTGAGTCCTGAAAAAAATTGGATTGAGATTTGATCTTTCACCCACCATGATACAAATCATATAAGCCATAACTTTGAGCCATGTTTGGTGTATTTATGTGTCTTGTTGTTTGTGCTAATCTCCTCTACTGTACAGAAGTATTGACCTGGAGTGATGATCTCATTTGTTGTATGATAGTACTAACTTAGAGTCTCGTCGGCACATGATTAAATGGTCATCTCCTTTGTTATACGTCAATATAGACCTAGAGCTCTCACCATTTTGGTCTATGTAGTGTCAAATCATCTAACGATAAATTCATCACAAAATGCAATATTCTGTTCATAATCACTTGCAAATCGATCAAATGGACCAACACTTAAACTGCCTCTACAAGATAAAGATAGAGAAGGAAAGTGATCAAGTTCAGCCTTCTTCACAAAAGAAGGCTCATAGGTAGCAGAAGTTAGAATGTGTTATGTGTGAGAGTTCCTCTCATCGCTTGTTTTCATACATGAATAAAGACTGGTTTATTGTGTTAAAATGAAATGATCTAATTAGAAATATCAAGATTGTGTTTGTGAATGTGTTTTACATTTTGCTGTAAGTGATGGCCGATCATCAGTTGAGTAATGTACCTGATTAGAGAACCTGTTCCTTACGTTTGTAGAAGATACCAAGGTAGGAATCCTCCTCCTACATCTTCTGAAGCACTCAAGATTAGAGATTTGGGAAAGATGTTCCAATATCTTTACAAAAGTTGCACTGGAAAAGGGGGAGCATATAAATAGGGGGAGCTTATGAGATGAATAATCTTTCTCAATAGATTCCGAAAAATTCAAATTGAAGATCTTTGTACTGTTGACTTCTCGGTGCTAATTTCGTTTAAAGACGTTGATAATGATAGACTAAGGGGGAGTTTTGTTCGAGCTGTACAAGATAGTCTATATTATCCACAAAGTCAAAGTCAACAAAAGTCAATGTCACAGTCGAAGTCCACGCAAAAGTCAAACTTGACACATTGGAGATGAAGAACCGAGACGAGACGTTGAAGATTAAGATGACTAGGAGTTTTACTGTACAACAAAATATATTTTAATTTGTTTGAGTCATGTTTTAGTCTTGTTATATAGTCTAGGGGGTTATGTGTAAATAGAAAAACATAGACTAGACTATAATAGCCTAATTGTAATTAGAATTAGGTTAATGGTTAAATGACCATTTGATTGGGGTTTCTACTTTATACAAATTATATGCAATCATATTAGATCAATTGGGGTTTTATTGTGTTTATTATTGTTTGATCTATAATTCTTCATGTTATTTGATTCAGGTGTAATTATCCTGGATCCACAAACCCTGTTCACAGTCTTTTGGGGTTTCACCCTCAGCACAATCTTTCCTTTTTCCGTCTCCCAATCCTTATCCTTTTTGGATCTTCTCCTCTTAGGCTTCATGAACCCAAATTAATCAAAATTGTCTTTCAGTCCATTCTTGATCTACTTTTCTAGTAGCATGGCTCTCTCATTCAGATAAGCATTAAGCAATGGCAGCATAACCAGCCTCCTTAAGTCCCACTTAGGAAATATCTTGAATGCCTTCCTCTTGTGGAGATAAGAAATGCCTCCCCCTTTCCTCTTTATCATAAACGTTTTGAGGCCGGGGTTATACTTCCAACTAATTATCGTTTTATCTGCCTTAGATTTACTCAACCCTTCCAAGTTTTGGAATAGGGGATATGCTCTTTAGTCCTTTTCTCTGTAGCAAACCAGTCTTCCTTTTCCATTTCAAACACATCTCCATCATCATCACCCTTCTTAGCAACATAGGTTAGAGGTCTCTCATCAACCTTATAATATTCGGGTTTAGAATCATAATCAACTATCTACTCATCATCTTCATCTTCATTAATCAATCATTTCTCAGCAATTGTCTCAACATTCTCAGCAAGATTCTTTCTTACCACTTCATCTCCAACCAAATCTTTCTCCAAATCAAATTGCATGTTCACAAAACTAGCCTCAACTACCTCTTTAACAGTCTCCACATTCATAGTTTCCGCCCTTTCTCTAGATCTTCCTACTTCATCAACTGCTGCTCTAGATGTGCCCTCTCCTGCCTAGGAAGATGTACCCAGATTTAAAAATGAGTACTTGGTAGTGTCAGCCAAATCATCTAACTCAGTTTGAGTTAGCTGATTGGGTTGGCTGGCTGCAGCCTTCAGCTCATTCACCTCCTCAAATAGACTCTTAATCAACTTGTTCTGATCCATCAACATCTTAGATATTCCTTTGATCTTCCTCATCATTTTGCTTTTCCCTAAACTCCTGATTGGTAAGTTTGGTTTTGATCATGCTTAACTCGTTAGCCAGAGATGCATTGAGGTTTCTTATCTCATCCACATCCAAACTTGCTCTCTCTTTCCTCCTCGAAGACTCAGTTATGTCTGATGCTGATGTTTAGTCCTTCTCTCCACTTCTCGCACGTCAACTTTTTCTTTGATCTCTTTTCTTTTTCAACCCTAGCCTCCTCTACCATCTCATTCACATCCTCCACAAAATCATATAATCTTTTTTTTAGCATATCGTTTCCTCTCTTAACGGCATCAGCCTGTTTCACCCTTGTCTCCTCAGCCCTTTTGTTTTTAGACTCATCTACCCAAATGATATATCTCCATCTCTCCTCAGGGTACATGTTTTGCCAGAGATGTGTAATCTTCCCACAAAAATCATGATGGATAGCACAATTGTCAGCAAAGATTTGGGTATTCATCTGGACTAATCTCTTGATTTCCATGTCAGGGAATGTGGGAATTAGATCATCAATAATCATCGGAAGAAATCGAGGATAAAGCAACCACTTATCCTTCTTCAGTGCCATAACATTTTCTACCATACACTCAAATATCAAACGTGTAATGTTGGCCTTCCCTCCCCTACAACAAATTACCATTGCTTTAGCCCAATCCAAATTCAACCCAACTGATTCACCTTTTTGGTGATCTAAGCACATGATAAACACATGGGGTATATATCTCCATTCCTTAGATAGGAATGACTTCTTGATCTCCTTCCTCGTTCCAAAGGGAGATCCCTCATACCCTATGGATCAAAAAGCCTCAAAAACTTCTTGATCTGTCATAATCACCTCCTCCTCTGTGTCCTCATCTAACCTTAGTACGCTTGATATGACCTCAGCAGTAATGACATTGTCATTCTCTATCACTCTAGCTACAATCCTCTATGAATTGGCTCTCGTGTCAAAATCAGTCGTCCGCCAAAAATCTCTAATATGTAGGTCATATGTAGTAGTCGAGTGTGAGATCGTGTATGCAATTGGAGATCTTTGCAACCAACGTATGCAATATCTAATATGAGTATCGTCTATGATTATTGTGATGTTGTTCCTCTTATCAAAATTTAGGTTTGCCATTTAATCTGAAAACCAGATGAAACGCATTAGAATGATAAATTAAACAATAAAATTAAAGACAAATAAGAAAAAATATTAAAATTAAACCAAAAACAAATTAAATTCGCTAGCCAGAATTATAGTTTCGCATAATGGAATTTTTAGTTTCGCTAGACAAAAGAATAGTTTTGGTAGCAATTAGTTATAGTTTTGCGAGCAATTAGTTATTAGTTAATAGTTTCGACAAAATTTAGTTATAGTTTCGCCAGCAAGTAGTTATTAGTTATTAGTTTCGGCAAGATAGTGTAGTTGTTTCAACAGGCCGAAATTATAGTTTCGGTGCAACAAAACTGTTAAGTTTTCTAGGACAGCATGACTGCATAGTTTCGTTGAAAAATCATGAACTTTCGTTTAGTTTCGCTGGACTATCAGTACTTTCAAAGTAAGAACTACGAAGGTACCGAAGAGTCTCAATCAAATAAACCAACAATGCTGCTATTAACCTAAATTAATCTATGGTCCTGAGTTCGAAACCCACTTGAGAACAAGAATCACCGGTCAAATCATCAACCAAAGTATAAAAACTCAAACTCACAAGAAATGTCAGCGGATGAACCCTAGAATCGTCGGACAACTCGAATGTGCGAAATGAAGAATCAGTTTTGCATATTGAGTTATATAGCACCTAGTTTCGTAGGAGGCGAGACTATAGTTTCGCCCAACAAAGATGAAATTTCGCCATGTGAAAATCAGGTCAAAACTGACCATGCAGCGCGTGACAGTACTAGCAAAGCTACAGTTTCGTGTTGCGAAACTACTAGTGAAATTATAATTTTGCTCGAAACCTAAAAATTTAAGAAAATTAATTTTGTTTCCTTTTATTAACAAAAAAATAAAGTAAGAATAAAAAATATTTACAAAATATAAAAATAAAGTAAACCAAAAGAAATAAAAGAAATTAAAAGAAATTAGCTCCACAAAACTTCACTATTTTTCATGAATAATAATGTGAACCAAATCAAAACCAATAGAATAAAAGAATATGAACGAGAAGCTAAAAAGATCTTTTAGAGAGTCAAAGATTGGCGGGATTGCTCATATACTTGCTTTTTAAGTCCATGCCTTTTTCATTCCAACAAGTGCACAACAACTACTGTTATCATGTTTTGGTTATTTTAAAAGAAAATATAGAATGATCCAGTCCCCATAGACATTCGGAAAAGTAACTTATCCTATCCTCATGATGTATTTGAACAAATGACACTCTTTGCATGACTCTTCCTCTTAGAAGAAACATAGGTCTTATTTATAATTAAACAATTCCCTTGTAGACATCAAATGATGAGAGCTCCAGGTCTATACTTACGTATAACGGTGGAGTTGATCTATTGAGTCTTACAGATGAGAGCATCAGGTCTATACTTCCGTATAATAAAAAAGATCATCATGTTGTGCCGATGAGAGCTCCAGGTCAGTACTATCATACAGTAGAAGAGATCATCACTCCGGGTCAATGTTCACATATAGCAGAGGAGATAAGCACCGGATAGAATGCAGTAGGGAGCATCTTTGATAAAAAGATAAGAAAGCATATAACTTTAGAGATAGGGTGGAGTGTTTTGAAGCGCAAATGCTTTAGATCAGAATAACTCAAAACAAAGATGTCACGTTCACAACCCATTTTGAACAAGGACTTGAGACTTTGCGCAGGCCAAAAATGTGAAGGGGATTATCTGAGTTATCTAGTCAAGTTTCTTGCTCATTTAATTAAGCTACAGGATCACTGCTTACTTCGTTTTCTGGTTGAACCTATCAAGCATATTCCACACAATATTGTTAACCTCCTTATATCATCTAGACTTCTCAATATTTAATATTCTCCCCCGGAATTTCTACATACAAACAAGATGAAGAAATTTCTTTCTTGAGGAAGTGTTACCATCATCAATATATATATATATATGTTTATTTAAAATGATGAAGAACGATGGAATGGACAGAATAAAACAATAGAAAAGAAGGAACATAAAATAAAATAAATAAAATATAAATATAAATACAATGCACGTTATATATAGGTGGAAAGAAAATGGTTTTTAATGATATTAAATCTAACATAGAGATCAATTCATAAAACGTGGTTTATCAAATATTTTATTGTAAAGATCTGCTTTTTGATTCTTGTTGTCAATAGGAATAATATCAATAAATTGAGCATCAGGGATCGCATGAATCCGTGTCTCAATGTGCTTGGTTCGGGAGTGACAATAGGATTCTTGGCTATCCTGATGGCTACTTCATTGTCACAGAACAACAGTGTATGGAAAAAGTTGATCCCATAGTCAATCATCTGGTGTTGTATCCAGAGTACTTAAGAACACCAACCGGAGGCAAAAATGTATTTTGCTACTCACATAGAAAGAGAAACAATGGTCTGTTTCTTGATTTTCCATGTGACCAGACAATTTTCCAAGTATTAACATTCATGAGTAACCGACTTTCTGTTTAACCTGCAGCCATTAGAATCACTATCAGAATAAGCATGTAAGTCAAAATTACCACCATAAGGATACCAAAGACCTAAATGAGAAGAGCCTTTAAGATAACGAAAGATTCGTTTTATAGCCTTTTCATGACTCTTTCGGGGCAGATTGGTATCGAGCACAGTATCCTACAACAAAGGTGATATGAGTCACACTTGTTGTAAGATACCTAAGGGAACCGATCATGGACTTGTAGAGATGAGGATCAACAGGTTTCCCGTTCCTCAAGAGTCATGCATGTTTGAAAGGTAAATGGAGTCATTTCCGAAGAGGCTTCATCCATCTTGAATTTCTTTAAAATATCTTTAACATACTTCTCCTGATGAATGAGAATTCCCTTTAACTTTTGTTCAATCTGATGACCGAGGAAAAGGCATATCTCTCCCATCATGCTTATTTGGAAGCAACTACGCATTACTTCCTCGAACTCCCGACACAACTTTGGATTGGTGGAGCCAAAGATAATATCGTCGATATAGACTTGTATAATCACAATTTCACCATCACTTCCTTCTTGAATAAGTCTGTCGATGGTGCCACAAGAAAAACCTTGCTTAAGAGATACTATTTTTAGAGTCTCATACAGATCCAAAGGTGCCTGATGAGACAATAAAGGGAGTTATCAAGCTTGAAACTTGTCAGGAAAGTCGGGATCCTCAAAAACTGGTGGTTGACACATAATATTCCCGTCAATGTCTCCATAAAGGAATGCACATTGACATCATTTATAGACTTGAAATGTTATGGGCAGAGAGCTAGCAAGATCTTGATGGCTTCAAGACAAGCGAATAAGCAAAGACTCGGTGTAGTCAATCCCTTCTGTTTGACCAAAGCCTGGACCACCAATTAGACTTGTTCTAAATATGCACATCATTGAAGTTTGATCTGAACACCCATCATGCCAATAGGCATTTGTTTGGTCTGCAAGATAACTAAGGTCCAAAATTTGAGTTTCCTAAAACTATTGAAGCTCAATTGCATCGATACAACCCAACAATGGCCTTTAAGAGTACATGAACATTTTAGTGGACAATTTGGGATAAAACCAAGAGAATAGACAACGTTAATCAGATAGATTGACGGCGCACCAAACTCCATCAGGAAGATCCTATGAGTTTATCATGGGATGACTCAAGGTTTCAAATCAAAGGTTGTTGGACCAAAAGAACCAATGAGCCTGATCAGAGAAACCTCTAAGTCCCACACGACATCACAACAGCTGAAGAAGACCTGATCAGCTGTTCTACAAAGTCTGAAGAATACAACTGCTGAAGTACGTCTGAAGTACTGAAGACAAAGACTGAGACAACAGCTGAAGATCTAAAGTCTGAAGACTTCAACAAGTACTGAAGACAAAGACTGAAGATCAACAGCTGAAAGACAAAGTCTGATGTTCAAGTACTGAAGACATCAGCTGATGTTAACAGCTGATGACAACAGCTGAAGAGGGCTTCTTCAGTTGTTGTGATGGTTTTTCTTCTTCAGTAGTTTTCTTTTCTTTTATAGTTTGTTTATTTCTTTTCAGTACTTGTAAACAACTGAAGAGGTTGTTCTTCAGTTGTTGTAGTTTCAGTAGTTTTATGTTTTTCAGTAGTTGTAAATGAGATGTTTAACACTTAGGAACATTTGTAAGAAGATGTCAGTTGTTGACATCTTCAGTAGTTGTTAAACATCAGTAGTTATAAAACGGTTACATGTCACTTTCAAGTGACATCAGCCTACGTCATTCTTTCTTTATAAGGAAAGATGACTCACCTGTAATCGTGCCTTTGAGGCCGACAATCTTAATGCAATATTCCTTTTGTCGGATATTTCTCTCTTTATAACAAAATTCTTTTATCGTTTTATATCAATTGTTCTTGTTTGAATTTGTCTAATTCTGAGCTATTCCGCTGCTATATGTTCAATCGATTAAACCAAGGGTGAGATCCTAACAAATGGTATCAGAGCAGGTTAATCATTGATCGATCTAACAATTGATCATTGAAACTGTTCAATCGCTCTAAGTTTAATCGAATTAGCAAAATTCGCAAGGATCTGTTATAGAGATTGAGAGTGTATCGCTTCTGGCCGTTTTATTTGAGGTTCTGTGTGGTTTTGAGCTAAATTTATTGTGATTTTACTTGAATCTGTCTGATTTTCACAATGACTACTTCTTCTAATGATCCTTTCAATACTGGATCCTCTACCAAGCCTCCGATCTTGGTGAGGAATGAGTATAAATTTGGCAGAGAAGATTGCTCCATCACCTGTCTGTCAATAGCTCAGGTTGTTGGACATCTGTGGTACATGGACCACATAAGCCAATGGTGAATGATCCGGAAACAAACCAGTTGGTTCCAAAGAAGAAGGAGCAATACTCCGATGAGGACAAGAAGTTGTTTGAAATCGATGCAAAAGCCCATGGAATTTTGGCTATGGCTATTCCTAATGAGATTTACTCTGGGCTTCTGCATTGTGAGTCTGCTCATGACCTCTGGAATGCCATCAAAGAACAATTTGGTGGTACTGATGAGGTTTTAGCAAACAACAGGGAAATCCTCGCCCAACAATATGAGACTTTCTCTCATAGAAAGGGTGAGACTCTGACTCAACAATTTGAGCGGTTTTCATGTTTAATCTCTGAATTGAAAATGGTTAAACATGAATATACCAGGAGTCAGATGAACCATAGATTTTTAAGATCACTGCCTGAGAGATGGAACACATATACCATTGTTCTACGCTCAAATGCTGATGTTGATCGCCTATCTCTCACCCAACTTCATGGGAAACTGCTTACATTCGAGAGAGAGATAGAGCAGAAAAGGAAATTGGTTTCATCTGGCAAGCTCACTGAGGATTTTGTCCAAGGGAACACTGCCCTGATTGGACATCAAGAGTCAGAATATGCGTCATCTGAAAGCCAGTATGATGAGCATATTGATTTCTCTACAAACACTTCTGAGCCTGCCTTTGTGAGTGTTGATAGTTATTCTGCTGGTAGTAATAGTGACAATCTATGTTTCATCATGGATGATCTCAGGGGATTGCTGATGATGACTTAGAAGAGATGGATATTTTGAGCCAAATGGCCTTGATAAATATCAGATCTCAGAAGTTCTACAAAAGAACTGGAAGGAAATTCCCAGGACTCTCTGGCAAAACCAAAGTTGGTTTTGACAAGAGTAAGTTGAAGTGCCATAAATGCCACAGGCTTGGGCACTTTGCAAGAGAATGTAGATCATCTGGATCTAACTCTCCTGCACCTTTGTGACTTTCCCTGGCAATAGTCAACAAAACAGAGGGCAACAACCTGTCAATTCTGGTTATCATCATCAACCACAATCTCCTGCATATTTTGTTCCACAGGGGCCAATGCCATATCCATACCCCTGCTATTACATGCCACAACCAGGCCAGGTTCAAGCACCCACTGCTCAGCAACCACATGCACTCCCTGAGCCTCAACCATCCCAATCTCATCAACCTAATCAACTTCAACAACACAGCTTCTTCACCAGGAGTTGTTGACTGGAGCAGTTTACCAGATGATGTGTCTGGTAATGAACAACTGTTCTCAGGTGCTGGTCAACATGGTGGTGAGCATCCTTTTGGAAATCTAGCTCTCATGGCTTTGGAATCCTCTGATGGATCATCCTCAATACCTCTTCAACACAGGTATCACAGGTATCCTCTGAGGCTAAGGCCAAATTATGTTCTGAAACTTGCATAGCAGCATTTGCCTCTATTAGAGAAGCAAATGTGGCTTTAATCAATAAAAATGTAGAGCTAGAACAAACAATTTCAAAAAATAAAGCTGAGTTTGAGTCTGTGCTAAAAGAGAAAACTGATGAGATTTACAAATTAAAATGCCAAATTCTGATGATAAGGCTAGGGAGGATGTACTCTTAGAGAAGTACAAAGACCTCAAAGATACTCTTGCTGTCACCCAGGTAGAGTGTGATCGATGGGTACAATCTTGCAAGGGCTTTGAAATGCTTCTTAGTAAGCAAACAGCTTCCAATGTGAAGTTTGGAATTGGTTATAATCACACTGCTCCTCCTACAGTTTTTGCTTCAAGAGCAGGAGCGGATTCTGATGGAGAAAGTAATGACCAATCCACCTCATCATGTGATTCACTACTTGATAAAGCACCATCAGTAGTTGAAGTCAGTAGTAATCCCTCTGTGAACCTATCAGCTGATATTGATGGTTCAACTGCTGACACTCACATGATCAATGAGTTGATCAACCCAAGTGTTATCCCTAGAAGTACTGAGGGTACTGGAGAGCAGGGGATAACATCTGGAGTTCAAATCCTAATGACTGACAGCACTGAAGAGAAGAAAACTGTCAGTAGGAAGGATTTGAAGCCTACTAAGGAAGTTGACAAGAAGGCAAAAGTGCTTCTAAACTGCTGAAGAGCAAGTTCAGTAGTTTCATCTTCTTTAGTTGATGATCAACAGAAGATGAAGAAGAAACCATGTGAAATATGTGGTCTATTCAATCATCTCACAGATGATTGTTGGTACAAAAAGGGATCCAAACTCAAACAAAAAGAGAAAATTAAAGAAAATTGGCTAAAATGAAAACTGAGTTTGAGTCCAAGTTTGTACCAGCAGCATCAAATCCTGTTACTCCTATGTCCAAAAAGAAATCTAAAAAAGGAGTGCAACAGGCAATAGCTGAGGTTGCTCAAAAGAAGATGGTGCAACACAAGAACTCATCATCAAACACCAATACCAATGTGTCTGAAGAGCTGAAAGCTCTCTCCCAGAATCAGACACAGCTGGTAATGATGGTTCAACATCTGTTGGGAAGAGTTAACCAACTTGATGGCCCTGTGTTGAAACCCCAGAAAAGGAGATCCAAGCCGAAGGATTCCTCTTCTACACCATCTCCTTCACCTCAAGCTATTGTGTCCAATAAACCTGTTAGTTTACCATCTGTTGATGAGACCAGGCCCAAAACCAAAAAGGTTTGGGTCTCCAAAACTAACTGATTGTTTATTTATGCAGGTTTCTTCAACATGCCAAAGTAGCATCTGGTATGTAGACAGTGGGGGATCTATGCATATGACTGGGAACAACTCACTTCTAATGACTACTCTCCAGGAAGGAAGGGATTTGTTTCCTTTGGCAATGATGCAAGAGGTTACATCATCGGGAAGGGCTTTGTTTCCAATGGGGAAATAAGTTTGATGATGTCAACCATGTGGAAAATCTCAAGTATAATCTTTTGAGTGTCAGTCAATTGTGTGACAAAGGCCATGTTGCCCTTTTCACAAGCCAGAACTGCAGGATTCTGTCATCCAAAGTTCTGAGTTTGATTGACAAGGTATTGGATGCTCACACTCTCCTGAAGGCCAACAGGACAGGAAGAGTGTATGCCTTAGATCTTTCCAAGAAAATTGATCTCAAAGGCCATCCTTGCCTATTTTCCAAGGCCTCTCCTCAAGAATCTAATCTATGGCATAGAAGGCTGGGACATGTTAATTTCAAGAACATGAATCAGCTGATACACCATAGTTTAGTAAGGGGAATGCCTATGAAGGAGTTCAAGTGTGAAAACAACTGCACTGCTTGTTTGAAAGGAAAACAGCACAAGGTTTCATTTCCACCTATTGAAGAACCAAAGTCCACTGCCTGCTTACAACTTCTTCACATGGATCTCTTTGGTCCTGTGAGAGTGATGAGCATGGCACAAAAAAAATACTGTCTGGTAATTGTGGATGATTACTCCAGATTTGTATGGACTTTCTTTCTACATTCAAAGGATGAAGCTGCACAGAAGATCATAAACTTTGTGTTGTATGCTGAGAAGCAGTATTCCCTCTCAGTCAAGTGTATTAGAAGTGATAATGGAACAGAATTCAGGAACAATACACTTGATGAATTCTACCTTTCCAAGGGAATAAAGAGACAGTTTAGTATTCCAAGAACTCCTGAACAGAATGGAGTTGTGGAGAGAAAGAACAGGACCCTCATTGAAGCTGCAAGGTCTATGTTGGCTGATTCTGGACTGCCATTGACCTTTTGGGCTGAAGCTGTCAACACAGCATGCTATGTGCAGAATAGAGTGCTAATAAATCAGAGGTTGATGAAGACTCCATATGAAGTTCTACATCATTTGGCCCCTCTCATTTCATTTTTTAGAGCATTTGGGTGTCCCTGTTTCATTCTCAACACAAAGGATCAGCTCCAGAAATTTGATCCTAAGGTGGATGCAGGGTACTTTGTTGGTTATTCATCAACTTGCAAGGCATACAGAGTCTTCAACTGCAGAACAAAGATGGTTGAAGAGACTTTACATGTCAAGTTCAATGAATCTCCAAAGGACAAGATTCCACAAAGCCCTGTGGAGCTCTTTGATTTGGACATACTGCAATATGTTCCTTATCAATCTCCTGCTGTTGCTCCTGTCAACAGTTCACCACCTGGTGTTACTACTGAAGATGATGATGATAGTAGTAATCACCTCTTCAGGTTTAGTGATCAACTGCCTGAGTCCTCTAAACCTGATGCTCCTGTAGCTCCAGCCGCACCATCCACAACAAATGCTGATGAGATTTCTGCATCCTCAACTTCATTTGAGTTGCCACCATCTTCATGGTTTCAAGAATCTGCATCAACATCTGCTGCTTGAAGACCCTACAAACACTTGCACAGATTTGATTGTTTACCAAGAGCTGAAAAATCACCCAATATCTCAAATCCTTGGTGATATCAATGCTGTGTCTCAACCAGAAGCCAGTTGTCCAATTTCTGCTTCTATGCTCTCTTCATCAGTCAGCTAGAGCGAAGAACTATCATGTTGCTTTGAGGGACAATGGATGGGTTGAAGCCATGCAGCTTGAGCTTCTTCAGTTCAAGAAACAGCAAGTGTGGGAGCTTGTTCCTCTACCCCCAGGTAAGTGTGCAATAGGCACTAAATGGGTGTTTAGGAATAAAACTGATGAAAATGGGCTAATTGTTAAGAACAAGGCCAGACTGGTTGTGCAGGGGTTTGCACAAGAAGAAGGTATTGATTATGATGAAACCTTTGCCCCTGTAGCCAGACTGGAGGCAATTAGATTGTTTTTAGCCTATGCTGCACTCCACAATCTTAAAGTTTTCCAAATGGATGTCAAAAGTGCTTTTCTATATGGTACAATAAAAGAAGAAGTTTATGTGTGTCAACCACCAGGCTTTGAGGATAATAAGCACCCAGAATGGGTATATAAGCTTGATAAAGCTCTTTATGGGTTGAAACAAGCACCTAGAGCTTGGTATGAGACCTTATCAAACTTTCTTCTACAGAATAATTTCACTAGAGGCTCCATAGATAAAACTTTATTTATTAAGAAGGTGGATCAGCATAAGCTACTTGTTCAAATTTATGTTGATGATTATATTTGCATCCTCTGATCCCCAATTGTGTGAGGATTTCCAAACCTTAATGCAACAGAAGTTTGAAATGAGTGCAATGGGAGAATTACAGTTCTTTCTAGGTTTGCAAATCAAACAAAAAGCTGATGGAATTTTCATTCATCAGTCTAAATACACAAAAGATCTTTTGAATAAGTTTGATTTACAAAACTGTAAATCTGTTCTACTCCCATGTGCAACACCACACAATTGGATGTTGATCAAAAGGTAAAGGTGTTGATGAAACCCTTTACAGATGTATGATTGGTTCCTTGATGTATTTAACAGCTTCTAGACCAGATATTATGTTTGCTACATGTGTTTGTGCTAGATTTCAGGCTGCACCTAAGGAGTCTCATCTGATTGCAGTCAAGAGGATCTTTAGATATCTGCAAGGCACACAATCTCTAGGCTTATGGTATTCCACTGGACATTCTTGCAAATTAGTTGCTTTCTCTGATAGTGACTATGCAGGATGTAAGTTGACCAGGAAATCAACTTCTGGTGGATGCCAATTCCTAGGCAACTGTTTGATTTCTTGGCAGAGTAAGAAACAAACATCTGTTGCTACATCCACTGCTGAAGCCGAGTACATTGCTGCTGCAAGTTGTACATCCCAAATACTCTGGCTTCAGAATCAACTTTTGGATTATGGCATTACAGAGACTAAGACTCCATTATTAATGGATAGTGCTTCAGCTCTTTGCATTGTCAAAAATCCTGTCCAGCACTCTAGGACCAAACATATAGAAATTAGACATCATTTTATAAGAGATTGTTTTGAAAAGGGTCTAATTAATCCTATGTTTGTGCCTAGTGCTGATGAGCTTGCAGACATTTTTACTAAGCCTTTGGATAGTTCAACTTTCCACAACCTGGTGTTAAGGCTTGGTATGCTGCAGCTAGAATAAGTGACAACTACTGATGATCTCAGTAATTACTGATGATCATTGGTAACCATGTCACATATAAGTACTGATGAGTTATTTACCCTCAGTAGTTTTTATAACTACTGAAGGCTAAATGCTTTAAGTACTGGACTTTATCTGTTCTACACTACTGATGTAGTTACAACTACTGAAATCAGTAGAAACAGATAAGTACTGATGTCCTATGAAACAACTGAAAACAGCTAAAAGCTGATGAGTAAGTGTTGAGGACAGTATGAAACAGCTGAAAGGCTATGAATTGACGACAACTACTGATGAGTACTCTCTCTTCAGTAGTTCACAAACTGCTGTTTCTTATAAACAACTGAAGCAATACCATGTCTTCAGTAGTTTCACAACTACTGATGACTAACACCAAGTCTTCAGTTGTTTACAACAACTGATGGCAAAACCACGGTCTTCAGTAGTTTCACAACTACTGATGATTATACCAAGTCCTCAGTTGTTTCAACATCTGAAGTCCACTTGTCTTCAGTAGTTTTTAAAACTACTGATGCCTAAATCAGAGACTTCAGTTGTTTCAACGTCTGATAGTAAACACCATGTCTTCAGTTGTTTTATAACTGCTGACCACACCAATACCATCAGTCGTTTCAAACGTCTGAAAGTTAATACCACGTCATCAGTAGCTTCAAATACTGATGACTAACACCAAAACCTTCAGTCGTTTCATAACCCGTACCCTATATATACCTGATCCCTCTTTCAGAGTTTTTCATTCTTTCACGACCTAACTTTTCAAAAGCTCTGAAAACCTTTCACCTTCATTAATGGCGACCATGCAACTCAAACCTCGACACAACTGTGTCGCGTACCTTACAAAATCGCCCTTCTGGACCAAATTGAAAATGCTATAGATCTTATGGTCCAATCCCCACTAAAAACGGCTTTCCTTTAAATCCAATCATTTATGCCGATTCGCTACGTCAGTTCTGGATGAATGCGACCCGTAATGGAGAATCTATCCTTTCATCTATCAACTCGCATAAGGTGGTCATCTCTACTGCTACCATCCGCCAAATATTACTGTTAGATGATGCTGCCTACCCTGTTGGATATCCTAAGCGCCAACTTGATCTTTCCTTTGGACAACATGGATATCAGGGTGATCTTAGTGCTTCAACAATCCTGAAGAAACATTTTCCAGATGCTGAACGATTATTATTTCATATGGTAAATGTTTGCCTGGCTCCGAAGACTTCCTCTTGGGATCAACTGTCTTCCAGATGGCAACAGGTATGTTCTCTATCCTTGAACAAGAACCACTAAACTTTTCTGAAATAATTTTTCTTGAACTCAAGGATATGGCCACAAAACACTTTCTAACCGTTGGATACTATATCCTCGGTTTATAATGGCCATAATAGAGAATCAGCTTTCTGCTGAGGGACTAGTTGGTCTGGGAGTCCCTGCTTTGGCTGTATTGCCGGAGGTATACTCCCGACACAACACTGACCAAACTCTCAAACAGGCTGCCAAGCTGCGCAAACCCACGCAGCTGGAACCCACAGCCTCCACCTCCAAATCCAAAGTCCCCTCCAAACCCACAAAGAAGAAGCCTAAGAAAGCTACTCAGGGAATTGAGTCCCCTGTGGATGCTCCTGCTGCACCAACGCAGGTTATCTCTGCTGGAAATAACCCCCCAGTAGAGACTGTGACTCCACCAACTGAAGCCGCTCAGGTTTCCTCTCAAAAGGAACCTGAAGCAACCACTCAAAGGGAAGCCACATGCTGGGATCCTCCTCACTTGAGGGATTACCATTGAAGAGCACCACCGTCCGGGTGCACACTGCTTCCACACCCTCTCCTGATGCAACCGCCCCTCAAAGCCCTACTATCATTGTTGCAAAAGTGCTGACGCAGTTGCATTCCTCCCCCCACCCAGACACCAATCACTACTGGGATAACCTCAACACCTGAGGGGGAGGATCACAATGCTTCTGTCAACCCACAGCACAGGGGTTATCATGTTCCATCTTCTAGTGTAGATAAGGAGGTGCGAACTTCTGGTGAGGCTGCCACTGCTCTGACTCAGCAAATGACCAGGATGCAGTTGGTAACATCTCTAAGTCCTCACCAGTGGCAACAGCTGATGAAGGACATAGTCCTGAGGCTGGAAGTCCCCAGAACCGAGAACAAGGGGCACATGCTACAATTGATCTACACTCAAGGCATGTTCATTCTGACTTTGTCAGGAGGTCAGGTGATTCAGTCACAACTGATGATGACCTGAGCTTCTTCTATGATGTAGTTGCTCAAAACACCATTCTAGAGGATGAGGTTAGCAGACTCAAAGAGCTGCTGGCCAAGATGTCTCAGGATGCAAGTCCATCTGCCACCACAATACACCCACAGATGGCACCTTCTTCTGAAGGTCCCCTACACACTGAGCCAGTATATACTTCCAAGCCACCAGCCTCTGCTTTCGGCACTGATTCTCAGGAACAGAACCATCCTGATCAATCAGTTGCTACCCTTCAAAATTCCCTACCTCTCATCACTCCCATGATCACAGATATAGTGATCAAAGCCATTGATGAGAGCTTCCTACAATAATACAACCCTGGTGGAGGAGTTGGTGACTAATCTCTTTCTACTGCTCAAACCCTTGCACCCAATGCAACCAAAAAGGGGGAGAGTCAGTTAGTTAAAGGAAAAAGGAAGAGGATAGATGGGGAGAAGGCGAAAGAATGAGTTGTAAATGAGAAGGAGAAGGAGTGTGAGGGAGATGAAGTGAATGAAAGTCAAAAAGACTTTCATGTCACATATCAAAAGAGAAAAGGAGAGGTCTGAGAAGGAGAAGGAGCTGAAGGATATGGTGAAAGAAGCTGACGCCAACCATAACCGTTCAATGGATAAAATCATTGAGCAGTTGTATAGGCAGGGTTTTGACATCAAACAACTAGACTCCGAGATCAGAAGGATGGAAACAGAGGAGATCAATTCCAGATGGGCTAGCTATGATGCCTTAGAAAGAGAAAGGCTGGAGATAATGATCAGATTTATAGCTAAATACTTGGGAAGATCTCTAATGGAAATAAGGGCTGGACCAGGGACAACATCTTGGCAATAACCACCAAGATTTGTTCGTCTGAAGAATACTCCAAAGGTCTAGTGATTGAGGTATTGAATGAAGCTGGGGTTGGGAATCGAAAAGAACTGACAAAATTTACCAAAGCCTCCCTTACAGCCAAAATGCTAAAACAGTCTGAAAAGCCTCAATCCTCAAAATCACTATCTCCACAACCCACTAAAACAACTCCTTTACCCTCTAAACCAACCATCCAACCCACAAAACCAAATCCTTTACCTCAAAAACCCATTGCCAGTGATGTACCTAGCCAAAAGAAAAGAAAGGTACTGAGGCCTGATGAAGATGAAGAGGAGGATGAAGACAGACTGCCACTCTCTGCAGTCATTACTTTGCCTAAGGCTAAACCAATGTCCATCACTCCTGCTTCTCAAATGCATGATGTAATGATAAAGATTGAAGAGGAACAGATGCAAAAACATGATGAGGAAATGCTGAAAAGCATTGACAAAGCATATGCTACATCCTCTTCAATGATCAGCATGAAGAAGAAAGAAGTATTAAGATTGTACACCCTTGCTAATACCTTTCAATACCAAAGGGAAAGAGTAAGGATATGGCCTGATCCTAGGGTGGCACACCGGATTGTCAAGAAAGAAATTCCTTCAGATACAAGGGCCAAGTGAAGAGAGTTGTCGACGAAGACATCACTGTGGTGCTTGTAGTGTCCCCTGGGAAAATGTTGAAGAGTTCAAGAAAGCCTATGAAGCCAAACAACACCACTCAAAAGATGTTAGAGAACAAAATTATAAAGAAGGGATTGGTTTACAAACGACTTGAAAACTTCAAACAAGAAGAGCTCAACCTGCTCTTAGAAGGAACTCATCCAGATGAGTTTGCTTATAGACAAATAACCACGGTTGAGCTCAAAAATGGAAAACAGGCCAAGTACATATCTGAAGTGTATGGCCGAGAAGGATTATTTGATGGTGTGCCGAGGTGCTGACAATGGATGAGCAAATCATGTTTTTAAGGGCTTACACCAGGGAATCATATAGGCTGATACACGGGAAGTAGATCTCATGGTTGGGGCAACAGCTCGGTGTCCAAGTCCCCAATACAGAGCTCCCAACCATATCATGCCAAACAGATCATCAGAGACTTCTTCCCAGGCCGGTGCTGAAAAAGGGTCACTTCTCATCTGATCAAGAGGATTAAGAGACCAATCTATCTGCCAAAATAAGTGGGACTCGTAATAACTTAGAGGTTTTGGCTGCATTGGTTCAGGGGAGTTTGTTGGACCAAAAGAACCAATGAGCCTGATCAGAGAAACCTCTAAGTCCCACACGACATCACAACAGCTGAAGAAGACCTGATCAGCTGTTCTACAAGTCTGAAGAATACAACTGCTGAAGTACGTCTGAAGTACTGAAGACAAAGACTGAGACAACAGCTGAAGATCTAAAGTCTGAAGACTTCAACAAATACTGAAGACAAAGACTGAAGATCAACAGCTGAAAGACAAAGTCTGATGTCAAGTACTGAAGACATCAGCTGATGTTAACAGCTGATGACAACAGCTGAAGAGGGCTTCTTCAGTTGTTGTGATGGTTTTTCTTCTTCAGTAGTTTTCTTTTCCTTTTCATAGTTTGTTTTTTTCTTTTCAGTACTTGTAAACAACTGAAGAGGTTGTTTTCAGTTGTTGTATTTCAGTAGTTTTATGTTTTTCAGTAGTTGTAAATGAGATGTTTAACACTTAGGAACATTTGTAAGAAGATGTCAGTTGTTGACATCTCAGTACTTGTTAAACATCAGTAGTTATAAAACGGTTACATGTCACTTTCAAGTGACATCAGCCTACGTCATTCTTTCTTTATAAGGAAAGATGACTCACCTGTAATCGTGCCTTTGAGGCCGACAATCTTAATGCAATATTCCTTTTGTCGGATATTTCTCTTATAACAAAATTCTTTTATCGTTTTATATCAATTGTTCTTGTTTGAATTTGTCTAATTCTGAGCTATTCCGCTGCTATATTTGTTCAATCGATTAAACCAAGGGCTGAGATCCTAACAAAGGGCATGTGTAAAGTAATTGGAGACGGTTGGCTAATGGTTATTGATGGGTTAGATATTGAAAAGGTTGAAGGTCAGGTAGGGTCAATGGATAATAGGAGATGCCACTGAGATGAGATAGAATGTAGGTGATCAGTAGAAGAGATTTAAAACTGGTGGGGATAGAAATCAAATGATGATGAAGAGATACAATACAATTGATGTAGCATTGGTTGTAGATATGGTGAGAGGAACTTAGGATGAAGGTAATGGAGATGCAGAATGATATTGTTTGAACATTGGAGATGGATGCTCATCGTAAAAAACTAGAAGGTTGAAAGAGTTTAAACACCTATTGGAGTCAAAGACCAGGCTGGTTCAGATCGAACATCGAAGGAATTAGATTCCTGCCATTCAATATAACAAGACTATTGAACAATAGTGTTCTCTTGTTATATACCTGATAAGCTTTTGGAGAAGAAGAATAGGCGACGAAGTAACATTAATCAAACCGGCACCAAATTTTGTCTTCTGCGCCTGAGTATTCAATAAAGTGCACGAACAACCAAATGGACAAAAAAAAACAATTAAAGGCTTCCTCTTATGAATATTCATAACGAGTCTTCATTTTGTATTTGACTATTAACACCCTATCAGAATGTATGAAACACAATTCACCGCCCTTGCCCAAAAGATGATGGGTAAGGATGATTCAATCAAGATTATACGAGCGGCTTCAATAAGGGTGCGATTTTTTCATTCAGCCACGCCATTTTGTTAAGGGGTCCTTGCAGCACTGAATTGTCTTAAAATACCCTTGTCAGCACAGAGCAAATCAAAGATCTGATTCCTGAATTCAGTACCGTTGTCAGTTTTGATCGCCAAAATCTTCCTCTTGCATATCGTCTCCACTGAAAGTATTAACTTGTGCAACTTCTCAGCAACCTCTCCCTTATGAGCAACAAATCTTACCCAAGAATACCTGGAAAAATAATCTATATCACAAGATAGAAAGATTTGTTAGCAAGTGATTTAACATTAATTGGGCCAAACAAATCGGTGTATAACAACTCGAGGGCATTAGATATGCTATTTTCGAGTTTTGGCTTATGTGGTTTCTTATTTTGTTTGCCTTTGGTACATGCCATACATTTTTCAGCTATAGAAAAATCTTTTAAAGGAAGTCCCCTATCGAGATTGTTTTTAACTAATTTTGTAAGCCCCGTTCCCGGGACACTTACAGCTAGCCAATCATCGCACGTAAAATCTATAATTACATTAGCTTGAAGTAAACGTTGCAGCGGAAATTAAAATAACATTTTCATTAAAAATGCTTATGCGAAATAATATAACATTTGTTATACAATATCATTTGTTTGCATTACAATGCAAAAACATTAAACAAAAGAATGTCATCCAAAAGAGCCAAGTAGCCGCCCCGTAAGGTCATATCATCATACATAATAGGGAACATAACAGAACATAACATGCCATCATACATAATCATCATACATCATCATTCACACATCAATCATGCATCACATCATACTTAACATCATCAAATCATCATCTTATATCATTCATGCCGATCACACCATCTATGACCTCAAAAGTCAACTTATATAAACCCCCGGGAACCTCCTAAGTCAAAACCTACATCTGCACTTCTCCTCGAAATTCAGAAAATAAACTAAGTCTTCATCCGCATTTCCTATTGTTCATCCATATTTCTTATTGTTCATCTGCATTTCTTTTTGTTCATCATCATTTCTTATTGTTCATCCGTATTTCTTATTGTTCATCCATATTTCTTATTGTTCAGCCGCTTTTCTTT
Organism: Flaveria trinervia; assembly: GCA_025506515.1. NCBI lineage: Eukaryota > Viridiplantae > Streptophyta > Magnoliopsida > Asterales > Asteraceae > Flaveria > Flaveria trinervia. The sequence goes on along the minus strand of CM046449.1, from coordinate 53,697,108 downwards.
TTGTTCATCCGCATTTCTTATTGTTCATCCGCTTTTCTTTTTGTTCATCCGCATTACTTATTGTTCATCCACATTTCTTTTTGTTCATCCACATTTCCTCCAGTCTTCTGCATTTGCCAATCCATAAGAGCAGAACTTGCGCGCTTCACTTCTGGTCTTCCGCATTTGTCAATGCGGAAGAACAATCAGTTCTTCTCCAGCAGACTCTTCATCCGTATTTCCTTCAGTTGCATAACTTTCATCCGCATTTACTTTAGTCGCATGGCCATCCAGGCGCATGAGGACATTTCAGCTGCATGAGCCCTATTTCTACGCATGAAGTTCCGGGCGTATGTGAACACTTAGGCAAATTCTAAAACTTAGGCGCATGAGTAGCCTCATTCACACCTAAACATCAGATTTCAGTCTACAAGGATCACCTATCATGCTCTAAGCTTAAATCTTATATTCTAAGCCATAGAAACAAAACCAAAACATCATCAAACATAAACATAGCCCAAAATCAAACCCCACCCGCAACATACACACATACACATATACGGGTATGAAACCCAACTTTTATAAAACATTCATACATGCATTTCCAGCCCCAAAATCAGTTAAAAACATGTAAAAGAGGGGTTCTAGAACTCACCTTGTCAGCCTCTTGGTATGACTTCCTTCAAAGCCCGATTGCTACAAGTTCTCACCTAGAAACCCACTTGAAACACACACCCGAACACACATAACCATAAGCATACAACTGAGGATAAAACCAGTTAAGAACACCATAAACACACGATTCTTACATTGAATTCGAACCTTTCCTTCTTGTTCTTCAAAGACCCGAATGTTTTCTGCCTATTTCCCCTTCTCTCTCTAAAAATCCGAATGAAATGGATGTTGTGAGAAGGGAGTGGGCGGTCATGCCCACTTTACACCAACTTTCAAACTTTTTTGTCCTTTTGACACTTTTAACCCTTCAACTTGGGTTAATAGCTTTTCTTTCTTTTTCTTCACTTTATTCTTTCTACCTTTGAGTCTTCTAAAAATAATCGGGTGTTACAAGTCCACTCCCCGTATATAGGTTTCGTCCCGAAACCTGTTATTCCTCGAACAATCATGGGTAATGCTGTCTCATTTCCTCATCTGTCTCCCACGTAGACTTAGATCCCTTCATGTGCTTACACTGTATGCGCATGTGTGGGACCACATTATTCCTTAACCTCTTCTCTTTACGATTAATGATCGCCATCGTTTGCTCCACATAATTGAACCAATCATCTACCTTGATATCTTCCAGTGGTATAACCATATCTTTGTCTGCCAAGCATTTCCTCAGATGAGATACGTTGAATGTCGGATGAATTCCACTTAACTCATTTGGTAACTCCAACTATTGGCCACCTCTCCTGCTCTAGCAATGATTCGGAAAGGCCCTATGTATCTCGGGCACAACTTGTCCCGCTTTCAGAATCAAATGATACCCTTCCAAGGTGAGACTTTCAACATAACCCTGTCACCCACCTAGAACTCATTCGGTCTACGTCGTTTATCCGCATATGACTTCTGTCTATCTTTGGCTGCCTTCATGAAGGCTTTGATCCTCTCCAGTTTCTTAGTTGTAGCCTCGACCACTTTGACGCTTCCTAACTCTTTATGGCCGATATCACCCCACCACACGGGTGTTCAGCATCTCCTACCATGTAGCCTCTCATAAGGAGGCATACCGATACTGGCATGATAACTGTTGTTATATGAGAACTCAGCTCACGACAAATGGTCATCCCAACTTCCCTTAAAATCGATGACACACGCTCGAAGCATATCTTCTAACCTCTGAATAGTCCTTTTTGACTGACCATCCGTCTGAGGATGATAAGCCGTGCTAATATGCAACCTCATCCCTACCGCATCATGAAATTTCTTCCAGAACATGGATGTAAACCGGGTGTCATGATCAGACACAATAGACATCGGCATACCAAGATGAGTTACAATTTCCTTAATGAAAAGATCAGCCAACATCTCGGATAAATATGTCTTGCGGATCGGTAGGAATTGAGCACTCTTCATCAAACAATCAATGATTACCCATATGGCATCGTACCCTTGTGTGGTACGTGGTAGCTTCGTAATAAAGTCCATGGTGATGTGCTCACACTTCCACTCTAGTATGTCCAAAGGTTGGATCTTCCCATACGGATTTTGGTGCTTGACCTTCACTTGTAAACAAAGCTTGGATCTTCCCATATAGCTTTTGGTGCTCGACCTTCACTTGTAAACAAGTAAGGCATTTACTCACATACTCCACCACATCACGCTTCATACCGGACCACCAATAATCTTTCTTCATCTCTTGATACATCTCTGTGGCACCGGGATGAATAGAGTATCGAGTCTTATGAGCTTCATCCATAGCTTTTCCATATAGATTCCCAAAACGTGGAATCCACATCCGCCCAAATCGGGTTCTAACACCAAGTGTGTTTTCACCTAATTCTGCAACTAGACCTCTCATTCTTTCAGAGTTAAGATGATCTTCTTTCAATGCTTCATCTTGAAACTCCTTAACTTGCTTCATCACATCCGAGGTCATGATCAACTGGTAGGCTTTCACCCGAATTGGCTCGGGTCTCTCTTTTCGGCTTAGGGCATCCGCCACCACGTTGGCTTTGCCCGGATGGTAATGGATCTCGCAATCATAGCCTTTTATGAGCTCCAACCATCTCCTTTGCATCATGTTCAAGTCCTTCTTCTCGAAGAATTACTTCAAGCTCTTGTGGTCGGTGAATATGGTGCACTTTGTACCGTATAGGTAGTGCCTCCATATCTTTAACGCGAAGACCACAACTGCGAACTCCAAGTCATGAGTAAGATAATTAACCTCATGAACATTTAACTGTCGGGATGCATAGGCTATAACTTTTCCACTCTGCATTAACACACACCCTATCCCTGAGTAGGAAGCATCAGAATAAACCACCAGATCTTCACTTCCATCAGGTAATGACAGAACAGGAGCTTCAGTCAACCTCGCCTTTACCTCCTGGAACGCCTTCTCTTGAGCTTCACCCCATACAAACTTTACATCTTTCCGGGTCAACTTTGTTAGTGGAGAAGTGATCTTAAAGAAGTCTTGAATGAACTTCTGTAGTAGCCCGCCAAACCCAAGAAACTACAAATCTCGGATGGCCTCTTTGGAGACTTCCATTGCATCATTGCCTCCACCTTTGCCGGTTCCACCATAATCACATCAGGATTCACCACATGACCCAAGAACTAGACCTCGCTCAACTAGAACGCACACTTGGAGAATTTAGCATATGACTTCTCCCTTCTCAATGTCTCCAACACCTCTTGAATGTGACCGGCATGCTCATCCTCGCTCTTTGAATAAATCAAGATATCATCAATAAACACAATCACTGATTTATCCAACATCGGCCGAGACACTCGATTCATCAAATCCATAAAAGCAGCTGGCACGTTGGTCAACCCAAATGACGTAATGGGGAACTCATAGTGACTATAACGCGTGCGAAAAGCTGTTTTAAGAATATCCTACTCTTTCACCTTTAGCTGATGGTAGCCAGATCGAAGATCTATCCTTGAAAACCAACTGGCACCTTGAAGTTGATCAAACAAATCATCAATTCTCGGTAACGGGTACCGATTCTTTAGCATCAACTTATTCAGCTCACGGTAGTCGATACACATCCTCATGCTACCATATTTCTTCTTTACGAATAAGACCGGAGCACCCCAAGAGAGATACTCAGTCTAATAAACCCCTTATCAAGCAGCTCTTGCAATTGCTCCATCAACTCTTTCATCTCAGTCGGAGCCAACCGATATGGTGCCTTCGCAACAGGTTGGGCACCTAGTATCAAATCAATCTGAAACTCGATCTCTTAATCAGGTGGCGCTCCTGGTAAGTCTTCTTGGAACACGTCTTGAAAGTCACACACAACCAGTACATCAAACAGTTGTGGTGTTGGTGTTTCTACGTCCTTCACATAAGCCAAATAGGTGCTACATCCACGCCTCATGCACTTTCCCGCTACCAGCATTGAGATCACTTTCGGGATCGCCGTGACTCGCTCACCATAAACCGTTACCATACTCTCGTCAGGCGGTGTTAACCGAATCATCTTCTTACAACACACAATGTTTGCCTCGTAGTCCGCTAACCAATCCATGCAAAGAACTATATCGAAATCACCTAAGGTCATCACGAATGGTCTAATAGGAAACTTTGTTGGACCCTGAAAGGATCATACATGCCAATTCAAGTGGTGGATGGTTGCTCTGCTGGAATCCCTCATGTCCAAGAACAAATGCGGATCAAGACAAGTATCTGCTGAATAATAAGAAAAATACAAGTGTTGGTCATCCGCATTTGTCAATGCGGATGACAAGTTAATAAATGCGGATATACATTTGTTCATCCGCATTGACCAATGCGAATTACCAAAGAAATGCGGACAAGTGTTTTGTTCATCCGCATTTACCAATGCGGATGACCAAACTTCAATGCGGTTGAAGAAATGCTGATGAAGTCAACTCATCCGCATTTGTCAATGCGGATGATCAACAGCCAATGCTGATGAAGACTTAGACTAGCTTTAGTAAGGGTAGTTTAGTCTGTTGTAATGGCAACGTGTCTGCCTATAAATAGAATAGTATACCTCATACATGGGGTAACTTTGGTCTGTAATTTGATTTGATTCTTAGTTCCTAGAATGTTCTGTTTGCATTGAATGTTCTTGTAATCAATCAATCAAAGTATTCAATATATACAAACATATTATGAGTATCATGTGTATTCAATGTTCATTGATTGTCTGATTCCGCCTCTCAATATTTGACTCAATCACTATATTCGGTCCTTATTGATTCACATCAACTGAGATTATCATTCTCAAATCTTATCCAGTCAATTGGTATCAGAGCCACGGCTCTCAGTTCTTACTCAGATCTGCACAAATCTGGTCTGAACCCGATAGATCTGGTGATTGAGTAGCTGAACAGAGTATTTATACATCTCTAATCAGTTTACACACCGAATACTACCTAAAATACTCATCAACAGCCCCTCATTCAACCAATCAGTCGAACACAGAACATCATACAGACTACAAGTCCGACAACCTACAACAATACAAAGACAATCCTGATTACAGACATCATAGTCATCAGATCTGAATCTACTGGAAGTTTTTAATGATTATTTGGACTAAACCCACTAAATAGACTTAAAAACTCACTAATCCATACTAAAAATCAACTGATAAAATGGATTCTCACAGTTATTCAGAACTTGGGCATACCCCAAAACCACCAATGCTGAAACATGAATCTGAGTTCAAACAATGGAAAATAAGATTTATGAATTATATTACAGGTGTAGATCCTAACTACTGGATTTTGATATGTAAAGGTCCCCACATCCCAATAACACTGTCAGCTGATCAGGCAACTCTCTATAGAACAACCAGGATTCCCATTGAAGATCTTACTCTAGATGATGACGATTATAGAAGATCAAGATTGACCTTAAAGCATATTCCATCCTCACTCAAGCACTTAAGATGGATGTGCTTAAAAGGCTGGAGAAGTATGGAACTGCAAAAGCAGTTTGGGATGCTTTGCAAATTATGTGTGAAGGAAGTAGTGAGGTTGCTGAAATCAACCGAGACAAACTGATAAATCAGTATGAAACCTTCCATCATTTCAAAGGGGAATCAATTTCTAAACAATTTCACAGATTGGTGCAGTTAGTAAATGATTTGGAGATAATGGGAGTGACTTACAAATCAAAAGACCTCAACAAGAAAATATTACATAGTCTTCCAGAGCATTGGAAACAAAACGTAACAATGCTGAAAAATACTCTTGATTTGGAGAGTACCACTCTTGATATAATGATTGCAAAAATTGAAGCACTGGAACTTGATGAAAGAAGCAGGAATCTTGGAGGACCAAAAGTTGTTGAACCTTATAAGTTTCTATCTGAAACTCATTCTGTTGAGAATGCCTTCATCACTGAAGAGGATGACTTTCTGTCATCTGGAGATCAACACAAAACCACTGGATTCTTTGCAGCACACGCAATTAACAGACCATCAGCATCAGCATCAACATCAACCAATCAATCAACAGGATTCTCTTCTGTCTCTACCAACCATACTGATGATCAAAAAACAGAAGAACAGAAGGCTACATATAATGCCTTTGTAGCAAGTTTTGAGGCATATTTGGGAGGAAGACTGACTTCTGCACATCTAATCCAAGAAGATCTGGAGGAAATGGATCCAGATGATGTAGAAGAGATGGATTTACAATGGCAAATGGCTATTATTGCCATGAGAGCTAAAACGTTTTTCAGGAAAGGCAAAAAACTCAGCCTGAATGAAAATACTAAGCTCGGATACAACAAATTCAAAGTCAAATGCTTTAATTGTGGAATGGCCGGGCACTTCTCTAGAGAATGTAATGCTCCAAGAAGAAACAACAATACTCCACGACATTCTCAGAGTCAGTCATCATATCAACCGTCTTCAAGCATTCCCTCCCTCAATCATCAGCAACAATATCATCATCAACAACAGCAATCTTCTCAAGCTCAACCTCAACTGGGCAATCAAGCTTTTGGGAGCAACCAACCTTCAACAAATTCACTTGTGATCAGACAAGACGGAGTGTGTGACTGGAGCATGTATGCTGAGGAGGTCAAGCCACAATTCCAGAACCATGCACTGATGGCACACATTAATGATGGACCATCCCCCATGCCATCTTAGGTAAAATCCAATCTTTGTTCTGATAAGTCTGTGACTTAAACAATCACAATACAAATGACTGTTATTACAAGCAATCGAGAGTGAGAATTCCTCAAAACAAGCCTATCTCACCAACATCATCTGACAAAACAACTGTTAAGAGTCACATTTATAATAACAAATCAAGGACGTATAAACGAACAAAGGATGAAAATATGAAAGACTCAGGTAAAAATCAAAGAAACAAATATATCAATAACAAACAAAAATTTGATTTTTCCAACTCAAAGTCAACAGTTGATAATAAAAAACAAGTCAATTTTCTCAAAAAAAAAACAGAGATCAACGATTTCATAATTGTTCTAATTTCTCAAATCATGGTGATGAAATAGCTCATTCATATTCTCATAGAAAATCTCAAAGACCACCTCTAATTAGGTCACAGGTTAGAGGAAAACTTCAAGAGGTCACCATTATGCATAGAAACGGGAAACCCAAGACCGTGGTGGCTTGGGTTCCATATTCTAACTAGTTCTTTTTTGTGCTTGCAGGGTCATCCATATAGGTCTAATAGCCTATGGTATGTGGACAGTGAATGCTCCCGACACATGACTGGAGATCGTTCCCTCCTTCATGATTTCAAGCAAATTAAAGGAACATCTGTGGCATTTGGAGGAGATTCACAAGGTGGTAGGATTACAGGAGAAGGATCTGTGACAAACGGGATGCTCAGCTTTGATAAAGTGAATTATTGTGAACAACTCAATTTCAATCTTCTAAGCGTGTCTCAGATCTGCGACAAGAGATATTCGACTCAGTTTACCGACACCCACTGTTATATTCTAAAGTCAGGATTTCATATCCCTGAAGAATGGGTTGTATTAAAGACTCCGAGAAAGAATAATACTTATGTCTTAAACCTTAATTTTATTGCACTAACAGAAGAAACATGTCTCTTGTCAAAAGCATCATTTGATGAATCACAGCTTTGGCACCGACGTTTGGGGCACACAAATTTCAAAAACATGAACAGATTAGTAAAAAGAAACCATGTCATTGGATTGCCTCAAAAAGAATTTCATTTTATTGATCACTGTTCAGCATGCCTCAAAGGAAAACAACATAAATCTTCACATAAACTAAAACTTGTGAACGCAAACAATACTCCATTGAAACTACTTCATATGGATCTCTTTGGCCCAACACATGTCATGAGTATGGGAAAGAAACATTATTGTTTGGTTATCATTGATAACTTTTCACGATTCACATGGGTTTTCTTCCTACTTCATAAAAATGAAGCATCCTCAATAATCAAAGAGTTTATCACTAAAATTGAGAACCAACTTGACTATAAGGTCAAAAGCATAAGAAGTGATAATGGGACAGAATTTAAAAATGAAGACATGAGCTCATTTTGCACAATTAAAGGCATAGCTCATCAATTTAGTGCGGCTAGAACTCCTCAACAAAATGGGGTAGCTGAAAGGAGAAATAGAACACTAATTGAAGCAGCAAGAACTATGCTAGCTGATGCTAAATTGCCAATAACCTTTTGGGCAGAGGCAGTTAACAGATCATGCTTTGAACAAAATCGAACTATGATTGTCAAAAAAAGAAACATGACTCCATATGAACTGCTGTTTCAAAGAAAACCATTTATTGGATTTCTTAAGTCATTTGGTAGTCCAGTCTCAATATTAAATACCCGTGACCATTTGGGAAAATTTTCAGCTAAGTCTGATGAAGGATTCTTTGTAGGTTATTCTTGTGTGTCAATGGCTTACAGAGTGTTTAATCCTCGATTAAACATTGTTGATGAATCAACTAATGTTCAATTTAAGGAACATTCATTTCCTAAATCTACAAATGGTCCCGATTGGTTATTTGATATTGACTCTTTTAAAAAATCTTTTGATCAATTTTATTTGTCTGATGCAGGTAACCTACTTTCAGCTAGTTCATCTTCAAGCATAGAAAGGAGAATTGACTTTCCATTAATTCCTCCTACTCACACTGAAGAACCAAATGAAGATGTACCTATGCAAGCTGACCCCATCAGACAATCAACCACAAATCAAATCATTTCAAATGCCGGAGGACCCAGCTTGTTACCACCTAATTCAGAAGATCAATCTATAGCAATTAGAAATGAAAAACAAGCGTTGCCTTCAGCTGAAGTGGAAAGAAGATCAAATGATAGATACAATGAAAGTGCTGCTAATGCTGAAGCAGACACTGAGACAGGGTCTGACAACCTTCATAATTCTCCAACAGTTCAAAGTGATGATGCCTGTGACCATAATGAACTGAATGTCTCCAATCTTGATGTAACAATTACTGGTGACTCAATTCCACCCACCAGAATACACAAGAATCATCCAGTTGAAACCATTATTGGTGATCTTCATGAAAGAGTGACAAGAAGCAAGTCAAGCACTGCAAACATCTGTTTGTTCTCATGCTTTCTTTGTCAAACAGTACCCAAAAACATCAAAGAGGCACTTCAAGACAACAACTGGATTGAAGCAATGCAGGAAGAGTTGCTACAATTCAAGAAACAAGAAGTATGGAAACTGGTAGATCTTCCTGAAGGACAATATCCTATTGGTACCAGATGGCTACGCAGAAATAAAACTGATGACAGGGGAATCGTCATTTGAAATAAAGCAAGATTGGTAGCTCAGGGGTACACTCAAGAAGAAGGAATAGATTATGATGAAGTATTTGCCCCTGTAGCTCGACTAGAAGCCATTAGAATCTTTCTAGCATATTCTGCATCCATGAAGTTTACTGTTTACCAAATGGATGTGAAATGTGCATTTCTGTATGGAAAGATTACTGAAAAGGTCTATGTGAGTCAACCACCTGGATTTGAAGATCCTGATTTTCCTCACAGAGTTTACAAGCTTGACAAAGCTCTGTATGGTCTTCATCAAGCTCCCAGGAAGTGGTACGAGACTCTATCATCATTTCTACTTAACAACGGATATGAAAGAGGTAGAATTGATCAGACTCTCTTCAGAAAGAGAAAAGGAAAAGACATGTTGCTAGTACAGATATATGTGGACGACATCATATTTGGCTCTACAAACAGGCAACTCTGTAAAGAATTTGAAGATCTCATGCATTCAAAATTTCAGATGAGTGCTATGGGAGAACTCACTTTCTTTTTAGGGGTGAAAGTTCTACAAACAACAGATGGAATTTTTATCAATCAATCAAAATACGTAGAAACAATGCTGAAGAAATTCCACCTTGCTGATTGTCAGTCTATCAGAACTCCTGTAGATCCTAAAGTGAAGATAGGTCCCGATCCAGATGGAAAATCAGTAGATCAGACCCTCTATCGATCCATGATAGGCTCACTCATGTATCTTACAGCTAGTAGACCTGACATTATGTTTGGAGTTTGTGTGTGTGCCAGATATCAAGCTGATCCTAAGGAATCACATGTCAATGCTGTCAAACGAATATTCAGATATCTGAAGGGCAAACCAGCTCTTGGATTATAGTATCCAAAGGAAGGAGACTTCAATCTCTATTCCTACACTGACAGTGACTACGAAGGATGCAACTTCAACAGAAAATCCACGTCTGGTGGTTGTCAATTTCTTGGTCCCAGATTGGTCTCATGGCAATGCAAGAAGCAAACAAATGTATCTGTGTCAACAGCAGAAGCTGAGTATATCGCAGCATCTGCTTGTTGCTCTCAAGTACTCTGGATTCAAAACCAGATGCTTGATTATGGTTATAACTTCTTGCATACCCCAATTTATATTGACAATACTACAGCTGTCTTTATTACAAATAATCCAGTTCAGCACTCAAAAACAAAACATATTGAAATTAGATATCACTTTTTGAGAGACTGTGCTGAAAAGGGTTTAATCAAATTGATTCAAGTACCAACTGAAAATCAATTGGCTGATTTGTTTACTAAGGCATTTGAACCGAGTAGATTCGAATTCTTAGTTCAATCAATTGGTATGATTAACCTTGAATAAAATCCATCAAAACATCATAAACAATGTAAAAATTATTCAAAAAAAATCCCAAAAAGAAGAATTTTTTTATGAAGAAAAGATTGGGAAATGATATAATTACAGTCATTATATCATTCACTGTGCTTTATTTCTAAATTAGAAAGACTGTCATGACTTACCTGATATGTAGGTAGGCTTAACTTGGAAGAGAAGATACATGTAGTGATAAACTAAAGATATATTCAATAGTGAAACACTCATCACAGAGTATTGGTATGTATCAATTTATTCAAGTGAATGTAAGTGTAGTAACAAACACATACCAGGGAATGATACTTTATGAATCTCTTTCACCAACATCAGATTCATCTCTGTTTACTGAGCAAAGACCTGATGAATCATGCACAAAGTGCAGATGTAATGATCCAAAAGATTCCCAATGAGGAACACATCCAAATTGGATGAATCAACAAAAGCAATACATTCCAAAGGAATGAACAAAAGAATCCGTTTATGGATCACCTTCCAAAGTGAAGTGAAAAGAATCCCAATGTGGATCATCATGATAAGGATCAAAGTAAAAGAATCCCAATGTGGATCATCATGATAAGGATCAAAGTAAAAGAATCCCAATATGGATCAGTGAAAATAAGATCTCATAACTTAAGTAACCTGGTCCTGTAAGTTGAGAAAAAGTTCTACCATACAATTCATAAGGATGGTTGATCATTCCATTCATGGTGTGTGAGGTACATATTGAATATCTAAATCAATCTAAACATGATAAATGTCATTGGCATCAAAATATCAACCTGGTATGAGTTTAAAAGGACAATCATACCTTCAATCAATAATGTCATAAACATGTCAATCTTATCACAAAATATGCACTTGTGTAATACAAGATTGATATGATCCCAACAAAAATATATACTTCTCTTCATCAATTAAAAAAAAAGAAAAACAACAACAAAATTATAAGTACATTCAAAAAGTTTTTTAATACTTAAAGTTTTCATCCACAAATGGATCAAAACTTTAGGGGGAGTACTTTAAAGTTTTTGATCAAGTATATATAGATTTATAATTTCTTAAATTACTTTCCTAAAATCCAAACAAAGAGAAAAATGTTTGTGTCAATGCAGAAGTTATACCATAGTATCTCAGCTTATGCAGATGCAGATTCTTGGAAACCCCTCAAGCCCAAGATCAGTCAAACAATGGGAAACTTGTATCACTCCTGTTGGACCAAAAGAACCAATGAGCCGGATTAGAAAAACCTTAAGTCCCACAGACGTCACAACAACTGCTGAAGTCCTCAAAAGTCTGAAGACACAAGTGCTGAAGACAAAGTCTGAAGACAAGTGCTGAAGACAAAGTCTGAAGACACAAGTGCTGAAGACAAAGTCTGAAGACACAAGTGCTGAAGACAAAGTCTGAAGACAAGTGCTGAAGACAAAGTCTGAAGACACAAGTGCTGAAGACAAAGTCTGAAGACACAAGTGCTGAAGACAAAGTCTGAAGACAAGTGTTGAAGACAAAGTCTGAAGACAAGTACTGAAGACAGTCTGAAGACAAGTGCTGAAGATAAGTACTGAAGACCAAGTATCAGACGTTGTCACAACAGCTGAAGAGGTCTTCTTCAGTAGTTGTGATGGTTTTCTTTCAGTAGTTTTATGTTTTTCTTTTCAGTAGTTTTGTAAACCGACTGAAGAGCTTGTTCTTCAGTCGTTGTAGTTTCAGTAGTTTCGTATGAGTAGTTTTATGTTTTATACTTAGCACTCTAATATGTTCTTAGTAGTTGTGAACATTTCAGTAGTTTGTTAAGTTTTAGTTATTTTTGTAATAAATCTGCCAGATGTCACTATCCCGTGATATCAGCAGTGATTTCACTCTATATAAGGAGTGTCAACCTAATTGTAATCGGTGAATGATTGAGCAGAAACATTTGATATTATTGAAACATTCCTTTTCACAGAAATATATTCTCTCGTTACAACCGTATTTGTTCTTAATGCATACGAATATCAAATTCTTGCTATAATTTGTCTAATTCTTGTTCGTATTCCGCTGCGTTACACTCTAATTCATCAAACTTGAGATCACTGATCCTGTCAACTCCTGATATACAAGTCAATCCAAGCAAGAATTGACAACTTCAACAGTCAACCATGTCACAAGACATACTTCATAAGCCATATCTTCATAACAAGTTCATCAAAATCAAGATTCATTAAATTTTGATTAATCCCAAAAGTTAATGCAGGTAAGTGCATTGGTTAATGAGGGTGAAGGTAACCCAGACACATAACCAATGCAAGTAACAACTTATTTCAAAGTTAAACCTAATGCGGACAATGATTTTACTCTACCGCATTGGTGTGCATCAAGAATTCAGAAAATTTGAAGTGTTTAAACCTATGCGGAACTAAAGTATTCTACCGCATTTGTTAATGCGGATGAAAATTTTACTAAGTGTTCAGCCGCATTTGTTAATGCGGATAAGGTTTACTCTCCCGCATTTGTTTAACTCTTTCGCATTTGATACAGTGTACAAATGCGGATGTACAAATACAAGTGTTTCACTTCCGCATTTGCTATAGTGTACAAATGCTGATTACTTTCAAAGTTTCGCATTTGCTACAGTACACAAATGTGAATGCTCTCATCAAGTTTTGTTCTACCGCATTTGCTACAGTACACAAATGCGGATGACTAAAAATATCAACATTTACACTTCCGCATTTGCTACAGTAGTGACCGCATTTGAAATCAAAACTTGTAAAAATTTGTGAATTCTATTATCTGACTATTTAAAGAAAACCAACAGAGTCATTTAATACTTTTCAAATTTAAGCGACTTCATAGTGAGACGAGCGCCATCAAATTTGAGCGACTTCATAGTGACCGCATCTGAATTCTATTATCTTCACCATTTAAACCTAGTTTTCCAAAACGATTCAACAAAACCGTGGGCATTGATTCTTAACCAAAAGGATTCTGAGAAAAGGTGAATAATCACAAATGTCGAACATTCATTTGTACGATGATGTTAGTGACCTAGGTTAAGGAATGTTCACACTAAATCAGAAAAAATATTCATTAACATGGAAGGATTTCGACTCATTCTTAAGTGTATCTTCAAGCTTCAAACATGTATTCAATGCTAAAGTGCACTTTGAACCGTTGAGACTAAAATCAGAACAGTTATGAAATCAAAAACTATGAATCTGATTAACCTATGTTAAAGATTAAGTAATGTTGGTGCTCATATTTACAAATAACAAAACAACATAATCATGAATCACAAAATTCAAATAGGTCAAAATCAGGTGTACTGTTTTATATGATTTTAATTTTGACCTATGAAAGTCAAAATGTGATGAACATTGGTTTAATTAATAAAGTGATTCTAATGCATATGTCTTGAATGCAGATTATAATGGCAAATCCCTAACATGATCAAAGCAATCTTGGACCCTTCATTCACTGATCCTTCATAACAGCACTAGAACCAGCAGAATCTTCACAACCCAATCCACCCTATGATCCTTGAAGTACATAGGATGTATAATCCTTAGGGGGAGTATGTTGGACCCTGAAAGGATCATACATGCCAATTCAAGTGGTGGATGGTTGCTCTGCTGGAATCCCTCATGTCCAAGAACAAATGCGGATCAAGACAAGTATCTGCTGAATAAGAAGAAAAATACAAGTGTTGGTCATCAGCATTTGTCAATGCGGATTACAAGTTAATAAATGCGGATATACATTTGTTCATCCGCATTGACCAATGTGAATTACCAAAGAAATGCGGACAAGTGTTTTGTTCATCCGCATTTACCAATGTGGATGACCAAACTTCAATGCGGTTGAAGAAATGCTGATGAAGTCAACTCATCCGCATTTGTTAATGCGGATGATCAACAGCCAATGCTGATGAAGACTTAGACTAGCTTTAGTAAGGGTAGTTTAGTCTTTTGTAATGGCAACGTGTCTGCCTATAAATAGAATAGTATACCTCATACATGGGGTAACTTTGGTCTGTAATTGATTTGATTCTTAGTTCCTAGAATGTTCTGTTTGCATTAAATGTTCTTGTAATCAATCAATCAAAGTATTCAATATATACAAACATATTTATGAGTATCATGTGTATTCAATGTTCATTGATTGTCTGATTCCGGCACTCAATCTTTGACTCAATCACTATATTTGGTCCTTATTGATTCACATCAACTGAGATTATCATTCTCAAATCTTATCCAGTCAGACTGGTTAACATTTTTTCTATCCATATTTTAATTGTTGTTCCATGTGATCGTAGAACAGTACAAATGATATTAAGAATCGTTCAATATCCAACAAATACACTAAAGAACAATATCAAAGAGGATTGGAAACAATGAGAACCCATTCATAATAAGACAATGATCAATGATAATCAATAACATAAAGCACAAGAATAATTCTATGTATGAACTGCTTGAAATGGTAACTTGCAACAATGATAATCGATTAGGGTATTTGCAAGCTTACCTACAAAGAGAAGAAACAAAACAATATATAGCAGTCTATAGTTTCGCAGACAGTTTCACTGTCAGCAAAATTGTACTGCCGAAACTATAGTTTCGCCAGACGAAATAGCAGTTTGGTTAGGCGAACAAAACATCAATCCGTGAGCGAACTTATAGTTTCGGTCACAGTTTTGCTAGACTGCCAAAATACATAATCTAAGTACTTACAAAAGAAAACTAACAAAAGACCTATTACAATTAAAAGTAAACAAATTATACTAAAGGTGAGTCCAACCTACACATGATCTTCAATACTCCCCCTAGGTTGCACCTCACCCTCTTCACTCGACTTGATTAGTCTCTGTAGCTCCAGTGTCTTTTGTTACTTTAGATTAATCTTCATCATCTCCTGCAATAGCTCTTTTGAAGCTTCAGCACCTGATTCTTTACTCTTTGCTCCTGCATCACTAGCTCCATCAGGATGAGCACTAGCCCTCTCAAACTGGTTTGCCAAATCTTGAATATCCATGTTAAGGTCATCTTGAGCCCTTACCCTTTTAGCTAACTTCTTCACCTCAGACCTCACCCCTCTAATCTTGTTGGCTACATTCATAAAAAGACTAGCTTCTTTCCGAGTCTCTTCCCCAGCCCATCCTTTATGTGATTCTCACACAACACCAGTAAATCTTCATCACTGAAGCTAAACAGTTCCATAGGATCAAAAACTTTAAATTCTTTGCCATTCTTCACCCTAATCATAGCTTCCCCAGTGTTATTGTCATAGAACCATTTCTCGAAATCCTGTAGCTATTGGGGAAGGGGATCAGATAATCTCACTCTATTAATTATCTTTGGCGGTTTAATTCTTAGAACAATTCGCCCCATTCTCATTTCCCAGTCCTTTTCTTTCTTTGACCTTCTTCGTTCTGCTTTCATGTAACCAAATGATTCGAAGTTGTCATTAATCTCATTCTATATTTCTTTCATCAAAAGAGTGGCTCTCTCGCTCAAATGTGCATTCAAAAATGGTAAAGCTGCCAGATGCCTAAGGTCCCATTTAGGCAAGGACTAAAAGCCTTCCTCTTATGCAAGTAGCTGATATGACCTCCCCTCCACTTAATCATAAACATTTTTAGCCCGGAATTGTAGGCCCAGCTAATAATCTTTTTGTCGGCCTCTGTTTACTCGACCCTCCCAAATGTTGGAATAAAGGAGTGAGTTCTTCTGGTTCCTTCTCCTTTACAAACCAATCTGCCCTATCCATCTCAAACACATCTTCAACATCCTCCCCTTTCTTTGCCACATAGATCAGAGGTCACTCATCAACCTCATAGAACTCCGGTTCAGAATCATAGTCTATGAGCTGTTCATCATCCTCTTCTTCATCAATCAACTCCTTCCCTTTTTGAACATCTCTTTCCACAGACTTTTCTCTTATTACTTCTTCTCCAACTAAATCTTTCTCGACATCAAGAACCATCTCAACAAATCCAGCCTCATAGATTTCTTCTTCATTCTCTCTTCCAACATCCTCAGCTCTGGTTTCACAATCTCTAGCATCAGTGGTTGCTGCACCAGATGTGCCCTCTCCCGCCTTGGATGAAGTACCCACATTCAGAAATGGATACTTTGAAATGTCAGTAAGATCATCTAACTCAGATTGAGTTAGTTGATCAGGTAGGCCGGCTGCAGCTTTCAGATGTGTAATCTCCTCAAATAACTTCTTCAGTAATCGATTTTGATCAACAAGCATCTTCTTCATACCCTCTATCACCTCATCCTTTTGCTTTTCTCTAATCTCTTGGTTTGTAAGTTTAGTCTTGATCATGCTCAGTTCATTTGCCAAAGAAGTATTCAGATTTCGAATCATGTCTTCATTAAGGTTTTCTCTTTCCTCCCTTCTTTCAGTGAATCCTTCATGTCTCTGTTTAGACCGCCTCTCAAATTCAGCAGTATCGGCTTTCTTCTTTGACCTTCTTTCTTTCTCTACTCTTATTTCTTCAGCTTGTTGAGTAATGTCTTCCTCAAAGTCATAATCTTTCTCCTTGGCATATCTTTTTCTTTTCTTTATTGCTTAAGATCGTTGTACCCTGGATTCTTCAGCCCTTTTGTTTTCTGATTCATCCACCCGTTTAATATAACTCCATCGCTCTGGAGGATACATATTTTCCCAAATATGGGTGATCTTTCCACTAAAATCATGGCAAATGACACAGCAGTCAACAAAAATGTGAGGGTTCATTTGTACCAGCCTCTTTAACTCTCCATGTTTTAGTACATTAGGTATAAGATCATCAAAAATCATCTGAAGAAAACGAGGATATAACAGCCATTTGTCTTTCCTCAAGGCCATCGCGTTCTCAGCCATGCAAGGAAATATTAGTTTGGCAATGTTGGCCTTCTCTCCTTTGCAACATAACACCATTTCCTTTTCCCAATCAATGTTTAGTCCGTCTAATACACCTTTACGGTGATCAAGACACAAAATAAAAACATGAGCAATAAACCTCCACTCCTTCGATAGAAATGACTTCTTGATCTCCTTGCGGGAACCAAAAGATAGCCCCTCATATCCCATGCTTCTAAAGGCCTGGAACACCTCCGAATCTGTCATAGTAACTTCATCTCCATAATCCTCTTCAAGTCTCAAGATCCTCAAAACGGTCTCAGCAGTAATGGTCACTTCGTGATCTAGGACTTTAGCAGTAATTCATTGTGAATTTCCTCGTGTATCGTACTCAGTAGATCTCCAAAAATCTCTGATCTGAAGATCATAAATGGTGGTTGAATAAGATATGGTATAAGCCATGGGTGATCTTTGCAGCATCTAATGCAGTCTGTGAACCCAGTAGCTTTAGGATGTGTGTCATCCAGAATAGTAGTAATATTATTCCGCTCATTGAACTTTAAGTTAGCCATTTGATCCTGAAGAAGAGACCAGATAAGTTGAATAAGAATTTAGGAATTAAAAAAATTAAATTAAATTAAAAATAGCTTGCCGAAAGAATAATTTCACTGACAGTTTCGGCCGGCGAAAATGTAGTTTCGCTAGCAGTTTCGGCCGGCGAAAATGTTGTTTCGCTAGATAAAGCATATCAATTTCGCTGACCAAGAAAGATAGTTTCTACCGGGTGAAACTGTACAAACTTATGTTCAAATCTGGCGAAACTAAAGCTAGGTCGGCAAAACTATTAGGTTCGCATAGACAGCATAACCTCACAGTTTCACTGAAATGTGAAGAACTTTCTTTTCGCAAGATAAACGGTAGTTTCGCTCGATGAACAGCGAAAACACCGAAGAGACACAATTAAATAGATGCAGAATGTCTTATTATTAACAAGTTTTAAGGAATGTCCAAGGTTCGAAACTCACATGCGAACAGAAAGCAATCAATACACCTAAGCAACACTCTAAAATCACAAATCCACAAAAAAAGTTACGGGAAAACCTAAGAAACGGAAGTGATGAAAGTGCGAAAGTGTGAGGAGATAATTTCGCAAAATGACTTAAATAGCAAATAGTTCCGCATATAGCGAAACTATAGTTTCGCCAGACGAAACAACAGTTTCGCTAGGCGAAGTTGCAATTTCGTCAGACGAAATTTAGATCAAAATGACATCGCTTATAATGAGAATGTTAAGCGAAATTGCAATTTCGTCTAGCGAAACACATAGCGAAAGTTTAGTTTCGCTGCAAATTCTATTTTTTTATTTTTTAAAAACAAGGCAAACATAACAGAGCTCATGATAGATCGGAGATCACATCCTCAAGATAAGTATAGCACAAAGATGAATTAGATCATCGATAGGTAATGAGATCATATTGATAACAGAATCTGATCACAGTCTTTGAATGATTTTGAAATTCTAAAATAGATCAATAATGATTGTTGATATTTGTCCACTTAAAC
Organism: Flaveria trinervia; assembly: GCA_025506515.1. Taxonomy (NCBI): domain Eukaryota; kingdom Viridiplantae; phylum Streptophyta; class Magnoliopsida; order Asterales; family Asteraceae; genus Flaveria; species Flaveria trinervia. The sequence goes on along the minus strand of CM046449.1, from coordinate 53,677,931 downwards.
CCATGCCTTATCTTTTTCAACAAACAGCATATGATTTGTTAAGGTTCGATTGGATGCGTTTGAATGTTAGGACCCCATAATCATTTGGCAAAAACCCTCACCCAACCTCAGGATTTCTTGAATTTTGGAACGATATTTACAGAGTAAGGTTTGTGCATTAGTGGTAAGTGATTATTATCAGAATATTGCATTCGGATATCAAATCATCATTTAGATGACGTGATACAAATTAGATCAAATAGGTGAGAGCTCCGGGTCTATACTTACGTATAACAAAGGAGATGACCATTTAATCATGTGCCGATGAGAGCTCCAGGTCAGTACCACCGTACAGCAGTGGAGATCATCACTCCAGGTCAGTACCACCGTATAACAGAGGAGAAAGCACAAACACAAGACACTTAAATACACCAATCATGGCCCAAGGATATGGTTTATATGATTTGCATCAAGGTGGTTGAAAGATCAATTATCAATCCAATTTTTGTCGGGACTTGTGCATGCCAAGATGATTACGTAAATCCAGACATCCATAAGCATATGTTTTAATTTAAATCAAAATGCTCTTGCTTATTTATTTGTCAGGTTGAGTCTATCAAGCATATCGTTACAGAATTTGTTTGTTTGAGCATTACATATGCTTCTTTTATTATTATTATTATTATATATAATATATATAATATATATATATATATATATATATATTTAAAGATGTGAAACAGATAACAACATCAATTACAATCATTTGTCATTTTAAGTACCAATCATGCAAAAATTAACATATCTGAGGATATAAAATCATTTCTCATCATTTCCAAAATTAACACCCTGATTATTGTAATCCCTACCCAAAATTTATTATTTTTTATTTTTTATATATTATTATTTTTTTCTAAGTTTAAAAGGATATTAACCCGAGCATAGAGATCAATTCAAAAAAACGGGGTTTATCGAAAGTTTTTGTGAAAAGATCTGCTTTTTGATTTTTTGTGTCAATGGGTATTATATTGATAAAACCCTTTTCATGGGCATCACGAATTGCATGAATCCAAGTTTCGATGTGCTTGGTGCGGGAATGATGAATATGATTTTTAGCAATCCCAATGGCTGCTTCGTTATCACAAACAACGGCGTGTGGAGAAAGTTAATTACATAGTCAATCATTTGGTGTTGTATCCAAAGATCTTGGGAACAACAACTAGAGGCAGCAATGTATTCTGCCTATCCTGTAGAAAGAGAGACAGTAGTCTATTTCTTGCTCTACCATGACACCTGACAATTTCCTAGATATTGACATCCTCTGGACATTGATTTTCTGTTTAACTTGCAACCATTAAAATCACTGTTAGAATAAGCATGTAAATCAAAATTCCCTCCATAAGGATACCATAGACCTAAGCGAGATGGGCCTTTGAGATAACGAAATATTCTCTTGATAGCTTCTCATGTGACTCTTTGAGGCCGACTGATATCGAGCACAGTATCCTACAGGAAAAGTGATATCAGGACGAGTGGTTGTAAGATACATCAGGGAACCGATCATAGATCTATAGAGATGAGGATCAACAAGTTTCCGTTCTCATTAGGAGTGAGACACTTCTGAACCGTAAAGGGAGTCATTTCAGGAGAGGCGTCGTCCATCTTGAATTTCTTCAAGATTTCTTTATTGTACTCTCCTGATGAATTAGAATTCCTTTCTTGTTTTTGTTCAACTTGTAATCCAAGAAAGACACACATTTCTCCCATCATACTCATTTCAAACCGTTGACGCATCACCTCTTCGAACTCCCGACATAGAAGTGAATTGGTAGAGCCAAAAATGATATCGTCACATAAACTTGGACAATAAGTATTTCACCAATCACTTCCTTTTTGAAGAGAGTCATATTGATGGTACCACAAGAGAAACCATTGCTTAAGAGATACTGTGTCAGGGTCTCATACCAGATTCTAGGTGCTTGATGAAGACCATACAGTGACTTGTCAAGCTTATAGACTTTATCTGGAAAGTCAGGATCCTCAAAACCTAGTGGTTGACACATAAATATGTCCTCATCAATGTTTGAGTAAAGAAAAGCACACTTAACATCCATCTGATAGACCTTAAACTGTTTATAGGAAGCATGAGCCAGAAAGATCCTGATTGCTTCAAGACGGGCAACAGGAGCGAAGACTTCAATATAGTCAATCCCTTCTTCTTGAGCAAAACCTTGCACAACAAGTCTAGACTTGTTACGTACCACCACACCACGATCATCCGATTGTTCTTAAACACCATTTTGTACCAATTTGGCATTTGTTGGGAGGCAAATCAACTAGTGTCCAAACTTTAAGCTTTCAGAATTGTTGAAGCTCCAATTGCATTGACTCCACCCAGCAAGGATCCAGTAGAGTGGCGTGCACATTTTTTGGGACGGTTTGAGAAATGAAGTCGGAAAAAAGACAGATATTAGTCAAACCAGATTGACTCCGCGTCCGAACACCATCAGTGATAGATCCAATAACATTATCAAGAGGATGATCTTTCAAAGGTTTGTAGTTGGCGTCTGAAGGGAAAATGTGAGGAGAAGTTTCACTCATAGATTGTGTAGGATTAGATGAGGGAGAGGAAGAGGGAATAGGTTGTCAAGGCTGAAGATAGAACTGAGGATAGAGTAAGCAGTCAAGCTTGAAGATTTTGAAAAAATCACAATAATGTTATTGGATGTATCAAAAGCTAAACAATGATCTTTCAAAGGATGATCTTTCAAAGTCAAAAAAATCTGCTGGTTCTTCTTTGACTTTGAACATAGGCTTCTGTTTGTACCGTTCTAACTCTTTCAAAGCTTTTGATATAGCAGACTTGAATTTACTTGCAAGAATGCCTTGTTCTGGTTTAGCTTCATTTGTTTTAATCTCCATGTTGTTCATTCTTTCCAATGTATCTTTCAAAAGGCATGAAATATCAATGTTTGCATATAACTCAATAGGTTTATTACAGTTCATTGAGTACACTTCTAAGACCCCTTTTCTTGATATTCTCATGAATTCAATATCTTTAATATCTCTTTACAATGTTGGCATATGCAAGTGCTTTTCTCAAAGAAATCCTTTCCATGGCAGCATTCATCATATTAATAATGGAAATAAAATATTTCTTGTCTTGCTCAGCCACTTCAGGAGACACCTTCTCAAATTTTTGTACTGACAAAAATGAGATAACTTGGATGTAACAATTTTAGCTCAAAAACTCCAAATAAAGTAATCATCCTCATCCCATCTTTCTAGATTTCGGACTAACTTTAGCTCAAATGTCTCAGTGTTGTAAAACCATCTGAGAATTGGCTTAAAGTTTGATTACCATCAATCACTTTAAGTCCTGGAGTTGTAACTTTTTCAAAGTATTCATCACAAAATTCTATCAATGAATGTTCTTCTTCTGATTAAACCCCCTTTAGTTTCTTGTTTTTCTTCAAAGAAACAAAATACTCATCTTCTTGGTCACATCTTGTGTTAAGAAAATTACTTGATCTATCCAATCCACGTCTTAATAATTCTACTAACATCTTCCCATGATTTGCATCAGTAGGATTGATCAGAGGTAGTCTATTTAGCTCTTTTAAGTCTTGCACCGGAAGTTTTATGATACTAGAGTAAAAATGATAAAGTCACATACAACATTTACTCTTTTATCAAGAATGCATCAAACACTTCGTCATACTTCCATGCAATTATCTTTTACTTGGTTTGTAAAATCTGGAGCAATCATTGCATTCAACAATTCAGCAACTGATTGTCCTTCTGCAATATATTCCTTACTAAATCTCCTGTTGTTCTTGAACTATCGAGAATATTCCTTTGATCAGTTGATGCTTTATAGGTTTGTCTTTCAGGATCAACAAACATTTCCATCAATTCTTTTTTATGAGTGTGAGCATCATCAAGTCTTGACATTTGTATTATTTCCTGTGGCTTCAACATTCTTGTTCTTTTTGTTATCTCAAGATACTGAGGGTTATCTGTATCCAGCATTATCATCTTCTTCATTTGTTTCTCAGTTTCTTGAAAGCTTCTCACAAGATTTCTCAGAGATACAGATTGTAATCTCTTCAGCTTCCTCCACGGGTAATTTCTAGCTTGCAACCATGATCTAAGAGCAGGAATACTCATATCATCAGGATCAGGATGGTGCAGCTCAGAACTAGACAGTTCTTCTACATTTATATCCTTTGATCAGCTCTGACTATTCTTTTGAATAGGTTGTGCACATTGGCATCTTTTTGCATCAAAAAGAGAATCTAGGTCTGTAATGACTTACAACAGAGGATATCTCAGTACTTCAGGTCTATGATGACTCATAACAGAGAAGTGAAATGATGCTTTGTAACAGATCTCATGATTTCACATAGTTTCAACAGGTGTGAGAGATGTATCTTAACAAACATCATTCTGATAAGCTAAAGCTAATCAAAAGTACTCAGATGAATACACACAAGCATGTATGTTTAGTTTGATCACAAGAACTTACTTTTCAGCATAATAGTCAGATATTAGCTACATATCATATCTGATCATGTCTAGACTTTATGAGTGAGTGAAATATGCAACTGATCTCACTAATGTACTATCATTTCTCACATATTGCAAAACATAATCCTTTCCAAAAAAAATATTTTTGTATTTGATTTTTCTATGAAAAACATAAAATCACACACACAAAAAAATATAAACAGGCAATTCACAATGAGAGTATCACTTATTATGATCTTTTGATTTAGGGAGATCACATATGATTTATAAGATCAATTGATTCTACTAAGTACTCAAACCGTCCTGGTAGGAAGGCTTTAGTAAATAGATCTGCCAATTGTTTTTCTGTTGCAATTTGAATCATATGATTAATCCTTTTTCAGAGTTATCTCTAAGAAAATGATATCGAATTTCGATATGTTTTGTTTTGGGTGTTGAACAGGATTAGCTGTTATGAACATAGCAGCTGTGTTATCAATATAGGTTGTGTTTCAAGAAAGTTGAATCCATAATCTAGTAATTGATTTTGCAACCAAAGAATTGAGAACATCCTGCTGATGCAGCAATGTACTCAGCTTCTGCAATTGAAACAGAGACATTTGTTTGTTTCTTGCATTACCATGAGACTAATCTGGGACCAAGAAATTGACACCCACCCGAAGTAGATTTTCTATCTTGACAACATCCACCATAATCACTATCAGTATATCCATATAGTTCAAAGTTACCCTCGTAAGGATACCAAAGCCTAAGACTGGTTTACCTTTGAGATACCTGAATATTCTTTTGACAGCAATTAAGTGAGATTCTTTCAGGTCTGATTGATACCTGGCACATACACAAATAGCATACATAATGTCTGGTCTAGATGCAGTAAGATACATCAAAGATTCAATCATTGATCTGTATAACGTTTGGTCAATAGATTTTCCTTTTGGATCAGGTTCAATCTTGGTGTTAACATTTGCTGGAGTTCATATGGACTGACAGTCTTGCAACTTAAATTTCTTTAAGAGCTTGTCAACAAACTTTTCTTGATTGATGAATATTCCATCTGCAGTTTGCTTGACTTGAAGTCCAAGAAAGAAGTTAATCTCTCCATAGAACTCATTTGAAATCGAGATTTCATTATTTCTTCAAATTCATTGCACATTTTTGGACATGTAGAACCAAATATGATGTCATCAACATACACTTGTACACATAAAAGATCATTATTGTCCTTCTTTATGAATAAAGTAGGATCAATTTTCCCTCGTGTGTATCCATGTTGTATTAAGTGTTATGATAACGTCTCATACCAAATTCTAGGGGCTTGATGAAGTCCATATAAAGCTTTACTCAGTTTATATAGTCGATGTGGAAATTGTGCATCCTCAAAACCTGGTGGTTGCTTTACAAACACATCGTCAGTAATTGACCATATAAAAATGCACCCTTTACATCCATTTGATACACCTTAAATTTCATGAATGAAGCATAAGCCAGAAAAACTCGAATAGATTTAAGTCTTGCAACCGGTGCAAACACTTCATCATAATCTATACCTTCTTTCTATGTGTATCCTTGTGCAACAAGTCTTGCTTTGTTCCTTATTACAACACCACGATCATCAGTCTTATTTCTAAATAACCATTTCGTGCCAATTACATTTTCTCCTTCAGGTAGATCACCAAATTCCAGACTTCTTGTTTGCGGAATTGAAGTAATTCTTCTTGCATGGCTTCTATCCAACCATTGTCCTTTAATGCTTCGGTAACATTTTTAGGAACAATTTGAGAAAGAAAACAAGAGTATAAGCATATGTTTGCTTGTTCTACTTTACTCCTTGTTGTTCTCTCATTCAATGAACCAATAATCTAAGAAATTGGATGATTCTTGTGAATACGAGATGTAGTGATCTCATCACATTGAACATTAACATCCAAATTTGTTTGATTCAAGTTGGACAACTCATGTATTAACGTAGAAAAATATGGATTGAAATTTGAAACTTGAGTAGGTGAGTTGACAAAGTAATCAAAGTTACCTGTATCAACTACATCACCTGAAAGGGATGATGTTCCAAACTCAGGTATCACAAACTCATTACCATCATTAGGAACATTTTGTGATTCTTCCTGATTAATTGACTCAGAATGATCTAAAACTGTATTATCATAATTTTGTATTGTTAAATCCTTAACAAGTGATAAAAATAGGTAGTCTGAGCTTGAATCATCTGGGTCATCAGAATCTGAATCTTCACTGAAAGATCCAAGATCTCCTCTTGAGTTCTTCTTATCTGTAGAATTAAAACAATTTGATTGATCAAACAAATTAGATTAAAAAGAGTTTGATAATAAATCTAGATCAAATAACCATGCAGGACCATTTGAAACTGGTGGAAAAGAATTTTCCATAAATTTAACGTTGAATGTTTCAATGATTACATTTGTCCTAGAGTTGTAGACTCGATAGGCTTTTGAAACTGATGAATATCCAACGAAAAATCCATTATCAGATTTTGCATCAAATTTTCCTAATTGATCACTTGAATTAAGAATCATAACAGGACAACCAAATGATTTTAAAAAGTTTATGTTCGGTTTTCTGCCAAACATTAACTCATATGAAGTTTTCATTTTATCTTTTACAATTAAGATTCGATTCTGAACAAAACACGCAGTTGATATTGCTTCATCCCAAAAAGTGATAGGAATTTTTGCATCAGCTAACATAGAACGAGGAGCTTCAATCAGTGTTCTATTCTTCCTTTCAGCAACTCCATTTTGTTGAGGAGTTCTGGGAGCACTTAACTGATGAGCTATCCCTTTCTGTGCACAAAACATTTCAATGTTAGCATTTTTGAATTCTGTTTCATTATCACTTCTTATTATTTTCACTTTGTTGCCTAATTGATTTTCAACTTTAATGATAAATTCTTTTAATAATTCAGCTGTTTTAGATTTGTTAAAGTAGCACTCAGCAGTATTGTGATTTTTCATATTACAAATTTCACAGTATTTTTGTGGCGTTAAAAACAACTTTTTGTTAACTTTTGACAATGACATAATGTTTGATTTTGGTGTCATATAGTTAAACTGTTGTCTTTCATTTTTCACAGTTTGATTTTGTGTCAGATTATTGTTCATTTGTTTAACATGAATTTCCTTCTTGAATGTATTAGAAACAAATCTTTTTGCTACAGCTGAAGTCTTTGAATCTGAACGAGATTTCAGATCTGAGTTTGATATTTCATAACATTTGATGTATTATTTGAAAGAAATTCATATTTAACATACCTGCTGACACAATTTAATTGGTTTTAGTTTTGATGTTTGATTTGTTGCTTTAATCAATTTTGTTGAACTTTTGTTTTGTTCAGATGTTACTTTTATAGATTTCTTTCTTCTTCTTTGATTCTTTGATTTAGAAGAGCTTGGTTTTTTTCAGATTGAACATCATCAGAAGAAGATTCCTTTTCTGATTGAAATTGTTTCATATTGATGGTGTTTGAATCTTCTGATGTTCCTATCTATTATTTATCCTTGTTTTGAACTCTGACTTCTTCTATTACATTGTGAATTTGATCAGAAGAGATATTTTGTTTTGGTTATTTTGATTCATATGATTTTATCTTGATTGATGTCCATTTTTTATTTTTTCTTGATCTTTTTCAACAAACACTTGAACATTTTTTTTCCTCTTCTGCATTCTTGGTTTTGATCTGAAAGGCTTTAAGCTTTGCTTTGTTTTCTAGTGAATAATCATGAGTATTGAAATTCTCTGGTAGTGTGTTTATGATAGATTCAGGCATAGGTTCATGAGTGAAACCTAATCCTGCTTTTTGTTTATCTTTCCTTTCAACTGGTTATTTTTCTACTATCATTTTGAACTCTTAACTTTTGTTGCATCACTTGAGTAGCAGCATGTGCTATTTTCTCTTGTTCAAGATTCTTAGTCATCTCTTCTAGTTGTTTTGTAACAATTTTGTTGATACATGTATGTCCCTAGATCGTGATATGTGATGTAATAGATCTTGTTTGGTATGATTAATGAACTGATATTGATAGTCTGTTGGTTATAATTTTTAATAGTTCAATAATGAGTCGTGACTAATTGATTGGGTTTATGATTACTTGAATGATTACATATAATATTATATTAATTAACTAAAACATTCAAACTTAACTTAATGAAGTTCCCATGCGAATGGCTCATGCGAATGAACCACACACATGAAGAACTTCACACGATTGACTCAGTTGCACGATTGAACCAGGAGACTGGATCAGTCGTACTACTGTAACATAAGATTGGCTCAGTCGCACGAATGAACCAACCGCATGGTTCAATCGCACGACTGAACCAAACTAATGGTTCAGTCGCACGATTGAATAGGGCCAACCTATAAATACAACTCAATTCGTGAAAAACAAGGATATTCGATCAAGTACGAATCCAGACGAACCCTAGCCGTCCAGAAACCTTCTAAATCGTTCTCCAAGTTCATAGAACACATTAGATCGATTCCTTATCGATTTCTAACGTTAGTTTCAATCCTTGATTGATTCTTCGTGTGTTCTCACTGATTGGATCGCCAATCAAATAGGATTCCGCACTATTTGATCTGGTATACACGTGATCTCTAGGTATTTTAGTCGAATACCAGGTCCTAACAAGTGGTATCAGAGCTATTGGCTCTTGATTACGTGTTGATTCAATCAAGATTGCATAAAAGTTTGTGTTTTACATTAAAAACGTAATCTTTGGCATCAAAAGTGATCTTGGAAGTTCCCTGCTCATCGACGTTTGGTTTCTACGGACTTAGGCGATTAGAACTTGTGAAATTTCGAATTTTTACGGCTGAAACCCGTCAAACCTAGAAATTTTCGCAAAACAGCAGCTTCAGTCGCACGAGTGACTCATTCATACGACTGGACTCCATTCGCATTGCTCATACGCACGATTGGACCTAGTCGCATCTTCATTCGGCCGACTGAACCGTTCGTTCGCATAGCTCATACGCACCAGATTCATTCGCACGACTAAACCAATCGCCCAGTTCATTCGCACGATTGAACCAATCGCAGAGCTTATACGCACGATTAGCTCATCCGCATCCTTCAGTCGCATCAGTGAAAGTTTGTTTGATTAGATTATAAGTTTATTTGTCATGGAAGATCAGATGTCAACCTTTACTGCTGGGAAGGACTCAAGGATACAGAACCTACTGCTGCTTGAGAGTGAGGTGGGGAATCACAATAAACCACCAAAGCTTTTGACTTTAGATGAGTTTCCCCACTGGAAACAACGTTTTGAGATCTACCTTAATGGCGTAGATCCTAATCTGTGGGAAGCCATTGAGATAGGCTATAGTACACCGGTGGGAGCTGATGGGTTTAACTAACATTAAGCGGGATGACAGACGCACAGAAAGTAAAGTACAATGCAGAGAAAAGAGTTTATGCATTGATCACTCAGTCTATCCCCAAAGACATATTCCACCAGTATTCAGAGAACAAGCAGTCCAAGAAACTGTGGGATGCGCTAGAGAAGAGATATGATGGTAATGCATCATTGAAGGCAATCAAGGAAAAGGAGTTAAAGAAGGAATTCGATAACTTCTCATCAATTGGTAATGAAAGTTTGGACGAAGTCATAGACAGATTCTACCACTTGATGAGCGAATTGCATACACATGGAGTGGCTACTACCATGGAAGAGAAAGTAAGCAACTTCGCAGACGGGTTGCCTGATAAGTGGGCTACATTCGTGTCTAACCTGAGACAGAATGGAATCCTTGTAAAGCTGGATATAAATGACTTCATTCTTAAGTTGCGAGAAGAAGCACTAAGGATGAAGTATAGAGCTCAGAAGTCTTCGTACACACAAAATCTAGCTTTATACAACGCCACGCCGCAAGCTAAGACATCTGGGGCACCCCTCCAGACTGCTTTTGTGTCTAGCTCGTCAGGTCCTTCACATGCTTCTCCTTCTGGATCAGACACGTCTGGGTCATGAGGTACCCATCATATTGGAACAGAAGCAAACGCTACCAAACTGAAGATCGAGAACCTCGGTAATGTGACCGTGGAAGTAGCTCGAGAGCATATGGATCTTTTAGCAGCAGTGGTTCATTCGTATGATGGACTTGTTGCCGGGAAGATTGGAAACTGCCATCTGGCAGATGAGGACTACGAGCAGGTGGATGAGATGGAGCTTGAAAGAATGGATATAATGTGGGCTTTAGCAAGTGCTGTCCAGAGGGCGAAGAAGTTTGTGAAAAAGACTGGACAGAACTTGGTTGCTACTAAGGACACCACCTTTGGCTTCGACAAGAGTAAAGTGACCTGCTTTAACTGTGGTGAGAAGGGGCACTTCAAAGAGAATGTGTCAAGCCAAAGAAGACGGGGAATGGAACCCGTTCTCACCATTTACTCGCCAGGACAAGCAACCCTCTAGTTCTACTTCATCAAACAAGGATCCAAAAGCACCAACTGCTCATGATGATGAAGGACAGGATTGGAGTTTCAGGTTTGTCTCACCAGGAGAATCTAACATTGCCAGTGTTGAGGATATTGACGATGATTCTGCGAGTGAAGGTGATATAGCAGTTGAGATTGCAATGTCACATAGTGAAGAAACAACTGCAGCCGAGGTCAGTTACAAGCCAAATGAGGAAGTTTCCACATCAGAGACAGAAAAGCCAGAGTCGACAGAACCAGAATCATCTGATGTGGCACTGATGGCTAACTCTTCTGAACCAACTCAGGTAAGTACCACTGACCAAATTTTTAATAACCATGCTTGTTCTGATTGTGACACGTTTAGGAATAGCATAGATGAAAATTTGCTAGGTTATTAGATCATAATGATAACTTAGTAAAAGATTTACGTCTGTGCACTGAGGCAAATAGAGTACTAAAACAAAATGAGCATTGTTATAAAGAAAAGATAGACCTATTGACCAAACAACTTAGGGAAACCGAAGTAGTGGCTTTTAACCAAGCAAAACGACATTAGGTACTATCTTAACTCCCTAGAAGACACTAAGAAACAAAAGGCAGTTCTAGAAGTCGAAGTTAATTCATTAAAACAGAAACTGCATAGTTGGACTAGTTCTTCACAATAGTCCAACACTTAGTAAGAGAAAGGAATAACGGGGAGGGATTAGGCTACAAAGTGGTTCCACCACCACCTGAGACCTTGATGACCAAGTCTAGACCAGTAAATAATAACCCCATCAAGGATCATGTGGTGACTACTCCTCTTGTTACTGATCCAGACACCTCATGTTCATCTACTGAATCTGGTAAGAAACAAAAGGAGGCCACTTCAAAGGCAAAGGGTAAATTGCCATGTGTAACCTGGAAAATGAATTTGAAAAAGTTAATTTAAAGTCAGGGTCAACAAGTCAAATCAGAACCTAAAAGGACTTCAAATGCTACTTTTTCACATGCCTCAAGTCAAAAACCATTTAACCAAAGTGAAACAGGTTAAAACAGTAAATTTTGTTACCCAGAGAACAACATCAAACCCAAGAGTCAAAAACTAAAGTGATTGATGTTACTAGAGTGTCACGCACTTCTCCACAAAGAAAGTTTAATCATAAAGTTGATAGCAGGCATGCTACAACTGTGGAGAATGTGGACACATTGCTTCCTACTGTCATTTCTATCAGACACCTAGGAAGAAGATTGATCTTCTGGACTCTAGACCTAGGTCTTCTAAGCGGAGTTCTCTAACTCCACCTAGAAGAGCTAGTGAACCTAAAGTCCAACCTGTAAGCCAGACGACTGTTTATCATAAACAGGCATTGCACAAATCTGGCTTATGGAAAGAAAAGTCCACCCTCGTGTCTGATACTGATAACAAGAAGGAACCTGAGCTACCCTCACCCTCTAAGGGTCAATGGGTGGAGTTTATGATGTGTGATGCCTCTGGGAAACCCAAGACAGTCAAAGCTTGGGTTCCTAACCTAAACTGATTCATTTACTTTGTATGTGCAGGGTGTTCGATATAGTGCTGAGACTAACACGTGGATTATAGACAGCGGAGCATCCAGGCACATGACAGGAAATAGAGCCCTTTTATCTAACGTCAAACAAATAAAAGGAGGGCATGTTTCCTTTGCAGGAAACAAAGGAGGCTATATCACTGCTCAGGGAGAAGTGGGAAATCAGAAAGTTAAGTTTGATAAAGTGAACTACGTTCAACAACTTCAGAACAACTTACTTTCTGTTTTCCAAATCTGTGATAAAGGTTTAAAGTCATCTTCGATAACCAGAAGTGTTACGTGCTGAAGAAAGAATATATGATCCCAGAGGACCAAGTTCTGATGACTGCTTCAAGATATAAAGACCTTTATGTCTTGGATCTGTCAACAGCTGCCACAACGGATCATGAGGTTCAGTGTTTCTTATCTAAAGCTACTGAGAAGGATTCCATCTCCTGGCATCGGAGAATGGGACACATTAGTCAAAGGAAGATGAATCATTTGATTCAGAAGGATTTAGTTAGAGGAGTGAATGTCAAGAACTTCCAACTTCCTGACTTTTGTGTAGCTTGTAAGAAAGGCAAAAGACAAAGAAGTCTCATAAGGAAAAGAAAGTTCATTCAATAGAACTTCCTCTTGAGCTTCTTCACATGGATCTGTTTGGTCCAGTTAGTACAAGGAGCATTGCAGGCGACGTGTACTGTTATGTGGTCACTGATGACTACTCAAGGTTCACTTGGGTAATGTTTCTGAAATCAAAATCAGAAACTTTGGAGACATTCAAGGAATTAGTAACCACACTGGAATCACTCTACAAGCTAAAAGTTCGACAAATACGCTCAGACAACGGGACAGAATTCAAGAATCAAGGGATGGAGGCATACTGCAAGGAAAAGGGAATTGTGCATCAATTCACTTCTGCCTACACACCTCAGATGAATGGCGTTGCTGAGAGAAAGAACAGGAGTTGATAGAGACAGCCCGGACTATGCTGGCAGACTCGAAACTGCCTATCCAATTCTGGAATGAGGCAGTGGCAAATGCGTGTTATACACTGAATCGAGTCCTAATAGTCAAGCGCCACGGAAAGACATGTTATGAGCTACTTCAAAGACGCAAACCGAATTTGGAGTATCTTGAACCTTTTGGCGCACCGTGTACACTTCTGAAGAAGACACAAGAAGGAAAATTCAGCGAGAAGGCAGTTGAAGGAATTTTTCTAGGATACAACATACCGAACAAGCGAGTTTACAATAACTCAACGGGTCTTGTAGAAGTGTGGTGTAATGTCGACGTTCAGAGATATACCACACCACCTACAGGCAAAGGACCTGCATACTTCTTCGATTATGATGGATTCTTCAAATCCTTCAACATCCCTCTCTCTCCTCGGATGATGAGTTAGCTACTAGGATGATGTATGATATTCTAAATACTCCATCCAGCACACAGGGAGAGTCATCTACTCAGTCAGAAGGGGTAGTCGATGAAAGTGACTCCTCCTCTGAAGATGAAACTGAAGCAGATGACCAGAACAGTCAGGAGGAACAGGTTCCAGTTCCTGAAAGTCCACAAGCATCCACAAGTGATGCACCCTCGACTTCGGAACCTCAAACTCCAACCTCCTCAGATGCAGACCAAAATGTTCACAATCTTGGTTCGGAGGTGACTGTGCCGACTACTCCAGGATCACGACTAAACGTCTATCATCCCCTTGACAATGTTATTGGAGATGTCCGATCAGGAGTACAAACCCGAAATCAGCTATACTCAGCTGATTACGCCTCAGTTATGGAGAAGGGTTACATTCATGATGGTGCTTATCGATGTTTTGTCTCGCAGGTTGAGCCAAAATATGTCAGTGAAGCACTAAATGATGAGGCGTGGGTGAGTGCCATGCAAGAAGAACTTCTGCAGTTTAAGAAGTTAGGTGTATGGACTCTGGTTGATAGACCTAAAGGTGCTAAAGTCATTGGCACCAAATGGGTACTAAAATGTAAGAAGGATGACCAAGGAGTCATATCAGGAACAAAGCTCGACTGGTGGTTCAAGGTTTTCGCCAAGTCGAGGGGATTGACTATAATGAGGTGTTTGCACCCGTGGCAAGGATGGAAGCTATTCGTATCTTCCTTGCCTATGCCTCGTACATGAAGATTAAAGTCTACCAATTAGATGTGAAGAGTGCATTCCTTCATGGGGAAATCAGGGAAACAGTCTATGTAAGTCAACCCGAGGGATTTGAAGACCCTTATCATCGGGATAGAGTTTACAAGCTCGACAAGCGTTATATGGGCTTCATCAAGCTCCTCGAGCTTGGTATGAGAAACTCTCGACTCATCTTGTGAAACACGGCTTTCGCAGGGGAGTCATTGACTGTACACTGTTTATTAAAGAAAAGGATGGTGACCTACTGCTTGTACAGATATATGTTGATGACATAATCTTCGGGTCAAAGAACGAAGAGTTATGCAAAGAGTTTGAAGCAGTGATGAAGAAAGAGTTTGAGATGAGTGCGATGGGGGAGATGAAGTTCTTTCTCGGTTACAGGTGGATCAAACACCTAATGGGATCTTTCTACATCAGACCAAGTATGTAGGAGACATTCTCAGTCGCTTTGACATGGAGAATGCTTCTGCTGCTGGGACTCCACTTGCTACGAATCATGATATAGCACCTGATGAGAATGGAGATCTTGTAGATGCCACTATGTACCAAGGAATGATTGGATCTCTCATGTATCTCACTGCCTCAAGACCTGATATCATGTATGCTACATGTTTATGTTCCAGATATCAGGCTAAACCTAAGGTCAATCATCTGATCGGGGTCAAAAGGATCTTTCGCTATCTAAAGGGTACACCCACACTGGGGTTGTGGTATCCTCATGATGACGATTTTGAGCTCACAGCGTATAGTGACTCGGACTATGGAGGCTGCAAAATGAACTACAAGTCTACATCAGCAGGGTGTCAATTCTTTGGGAGAAGATTAGTTACATGGCAGTGTAAGAAGCAGACATCGGTTGCATTGTCAACCTGTGAAGCCGAATATGTTGCTGCTGCAAGTTGCTGTTCTCAAATCATTTGGATTCAACAGCAAATGCGGGATTACGGTTTGAAATTCTCGTCTACTCCTATTTTTGTTGATAACTCTGCTGCAATTGCAGTAACCAAAATCCGGTTCAACATCCTAAGACCAAACACATCGGTATTAAATACCATTTCATAAGAGATTGTTTTGAAAAGACCTTAATAGATGTGGTTAAAATTAATACTGATTTTCAACGTGCTGACCTCTATACAAAAGCCTTTGATAAACCACGTTTTCAATACTTGCTAGAGGTCAACGGCGTTAAAAAAAAGTGAGGTAATTCCTGATGAGAATAATGTGTAGTCCGATGTAGTTTCGTTAAAGTTTTTTATTTTATGTTATCTGTTTTTTTTTTTTTTCTTTTTCTGTTATATTTAAACTCATGTTATTTGCTGTTTATTAAAATCCAAAAATAATAAATCCGAAATGATTTTAGTATTTTAGGGGGAGAATATGTCAGCAAGTTAATATTAAAAAAAATAATGAGGGAGAAGGGGTAACTAGCTGAAATAAGGTGGATTGTGTCTGTGATACTGATTCAATACCTTTGGAATATGATAGTACACAGGAACAAATCAAGAGGGATTTTAAGATTTAAGGTTTGAAAAGATGCAAAGTTCAAAGTATAAGTCTGTGTAGTCTAAGCAATATAAAAAGGGAAAATGATAGAAAACTGGCAACTCCTAAGGTGACACAGAGAAAGTAGACTTAGAGGCTGCTAGACCACAAATGATATGTTGGTAGATTCAACACAATAGACAATTAGACCTGATTGGTGATCTCAAGATCAAACTAAGTTGTTCAACTGACTGTGGGCTTCCATCTTATCACTGGTTAACACAATCAAATATATTCCAATAAGGGGTAATGAGCATTAAATGCCACAAAAGTGTGCGGATGACCATAATTAGAGCAAAGCAAGAAAAAATGAAAGACAAATGCAATAAAGCTAATGACTTATGTTGTTGGTGCATATTGTGTCAAATAAAATAAGCTGCTCTAACAAGGAGATAGGTTGTGTGCCTCTCTGCTGTACGATGGCACTGACCTGAGGATAAGCATAACCTAGATATTCTAGAATTCATTGTTGTTTGCCGCCTCTCTGCTGTGCGATGGCACTGACCTGAGGACAGGCTTCTCTTTGAACTCTAAGAATAGTCTCTTCTTGTAATAATACCCGTAGACCGCTCAAAACCTCTGAGGAATGTTGATTACCATATAAGTGTGGGATCCACAAATGTTAGCTGAAATATTAAACCTAAATCAGTCACCAGTCTGCGTCAAAAGTCTGTGTATGGATTTAAGTGGACAAACATACTGACAATCTTAGTGGCTACATTCTCAAGAGTTCAAATCAATGTGAAAATCTAAGAGTTTCAGTATGATTTCCTTAAGTTGCTAACGACTCTGGATGAACACCGAGAATTTAAGCATCAAAGAGTTTTAATAACAAGTCCCAAAATGATTTGATATTCCTGTATGATTCCAAAATTGAGTTGGTCCAGATATGATCAATCTAAGTTAAAGCTGTCTACTCCTAATCAAATCCCTTAGATTTCCATCTTAGGGTTTTATCTCTCACAAAAAGTCCAAAAATAAACTTTAGTTGCGTAGTTAGTTTAAGTTCCTATGTTTATCTTTTAATTTGGGTGTCTGTCGGACTACATCAGGGAAATCAGAAGGGAATTAACTCACCTAAAAATGGTCATGTCTGAGATGGCCACATGGTTTTCAAAATTTAAAAGGTCACGTCTGAAGTGACTGAATTAGTTAAGAGCGTACAATGTTATTATCAAAAGTGAAAAGGGTCTTAATAGTAAATGTTTAAAATGACTGTAAACTCACAAAGTGTGACCCATTCGCACTAGTGGATCATGGTTATCGACCAACTATGCGAATGGCTTCCAATCGGCCGAATGGACATGAAATTGATCCATTCGACCGAATAGAAGGGGAAGAATGAAACAGTAGACCGACTGAGGCTCAGTCGGTCAACTAAAGGGGCGAATGAAGGAGACCGAATGAGTCAGTCGACCGACTGAATGCGATTGACTAGGCCAATCGTACGACTGAACCTCAGTCGCCCGATTGAACTGAGCGAATGAGGCCAGTCGGCCGAATGAACCTAGGTTCAGTATTTAAGGGTCTCAGTCGATCGCATCTCACTCATCACTCCCAAAAGCACCCCAAATCGCGTTCTTTACCGTTACCCTGTTAAAATTGCCACAGATTCT
This sequence comes from Flaveria trinervia, assembly GCA_025506515.1. Classification (NCBI taxonomy): domain Eukaryota; kingdom Viridiplantae; phylum Streptophyta; class Magnoliopsida; order Asterales; family Asteraceae; genus Flaveria; species Flaveria trinervia. Next base: position 53,660,117 of record CM046449.1, on the reverse strand, counting down.
GATATACCTTGTTGTTAAGATTCTTACATTCCAGTGACGTTTTACATGTACACTACTCCTTGAATCCTACCAAAATCAGCACATTACCGACCTACAATAGCGACTCTCGATTGAATCAAGAACCGAACTGTGAAATGACCTAATCACCTATGTAAATTAGGCAAAATGTTAAAATTGAGTTTAATAGGTTATTAGTGACAAGTAGACGAGGCTAATGGACTATTAAACACTGTTAAATGACTTAGATTGGTCAAGATTCGACCCACAGGTGATCGAACAATGGGGCAAGCGACTGGTCGTTCGAATGAACTCCAATCGCACGATTGAACCTTGCGATTGGATCATTCGACCGACTGAACCACCCGAATGAGTCCAGTCGGCAGATTGAACTCAATCGCATGTCTCAATCAGCCGATTGAACTCAATCGCATGCATCAATCAGCCGATTGAACTCAATCGCATGCCTCAAACAGCCGATTGAACTCAATCGCATGTCTCAAACAGGCGACTGACTTCAGTCGCATGATTCATTCGCACGAATGAATCAAAATGACTTTCAACTTTACACTTAGAACAGAAGTTTTCATGTCTTATGTACTAATGGTTCTATGTCTTGTGTGTTACAGATAAATGGCAGAAAAGTGGACCATAAATCCAAAGCACAACATCTGTGCCCATTTGGATCACACCACCAGGAACAGGGCTGAGTTTACCGACATTATAGCCTTTCTGAGACGGTCCCGGATCTATAAGGCTATCTCCACTCCTTGCACGCCTTATAGATCACTCCATCAGGCATTCTGGTAGAATGCCTTGGTGGACTGCTCTCGTGAGCCGTACTGTATCAGGAGCTCTATACTGGGCCATGATATTGAGATCTCTGCTGCCGACATTCAGAGGGTCCTAGAGTTCGGGGAGGACGCTGATCATCCTACTAAACTACATCCATTGACAGTGAGAGGATGCTTCCTGAGAATAAAGTACGCTGGGTATCAACTCAGGTGTGCTCAACAAGAGCAACCTGAGCACCCAGTACAAGTACTTAGCACACGTGATCCTTAAGTGTGTAGCATCAAGGAGGGGTGGGTTTGACGACCTCTCAGACCAGATTCAAAATGCCTACGTGGCACTGGTTCTGAACCACCCCTTCAATTTTTCCAGCATGATATTCTCCTACTTGGTGGAGAATTTGGAGGTAAAGGGAAAAGAGGGGTTTGTATGTACCCCAGATTCTTACAGCTCGTCTTCAACGAGAAGCTGCCACAGTTGCCCAAGAGAGTCATGACGCAGTGGCCTTAGAGATAATGGATGATACTACTCTGGGCAGGATGAGATTTTACAGGGGAAAGCAGATTAAGCCCCAAGTGAAAAGAATGATTGGCCACTTAGCAGATGAAAGTTATGTGGCACCGGGGAGACGCCAATGGCGTCACGAGGACAGTGACTCCGACGTGGAGCCAATTGTCCTCCCTACTGATGATTCAGAGGAGGATGACAGTGGGGATGATGCTATTCCATCCAGAGGCACTGTGTCTGACTCTGTTCCCTCTGTGTCTGTCTCACCTGCTGAGGTAACTGAGTCAGCAGGATTTCATCAAGATTTTGTTCTTAACGAGGAGGATGAGGATGAATCTGATGAGGAGCCACTGACCCGAACTGTGGGAAGGAAAGTGGTTCCCACAGAACATGGGTTGAGGGTTGTTGGTGAACAACCGAGAGGCTCCGGAGATACAGAAATGATCCAACTTATGCTCCGGGGTCCTCAGGCGGGATTGAAGGGGGAGCATCCACCTCGAGGGAACGAGGAGAAAACGGATGGCTCAACCCCATGGCCAGAAAAAGAAGAAGCGTAAGGTAACCTTATCACTACCACATCCCCCATACCTTCCACCACTACCACCTCTGCAGACACACCTTCACCACCATACCTCTCCCCACAGCAACCACAGACAAACCATACCGACTACCACAAGCCAGGCCCCACCACCACTACATCATTCACCCCACACACCACCACTATCATCCAGACCTGGCCCGATATTCACCACCTCCACCACCACTAGCCACCAAACCGAGCCCTCAGCCTACCCCACACACACCTATAGATCTCCTCTACCTCCAATCAGGGTAGAGGAACAGCTGTCAGCTTTAAATAGAATGGTGTTGCGATTGCTGGCGGCTGATGAGGAAAAGACCACTCAGATCCGCCAGCTTACCGACCTGACTGCTGCACAATCGCATAAAATTGCAGAGCAGGATCGAGTTATTGAGGAGCAGGCCAGAAATTGGCTGCTCAGAACATCAGTTGGACCAACTCCGAGCTCAAAGTGTCGAAGCAGGTAAGCAAATAGAGGAGTTGGAAAAAGCTAAGAGGATCATTTTGCTAAAATTGAAAGGATCAAAGGAGGAACCTCTAAAGATAAAGGATGGAGACAGAGATAATGAAGATGATGATGATGATGATGATGATGATGACAGTGATTCTGATGAAGAGAAAACCAAAGAGTGGTGTGCAGACGAAGAGAGACTGAAGAAGGAGAAGCAGCTGAATCTGTCTCAGCTCCCGGGCAAGAGAAGAGAACAAAGAACAGACAGATCAGTCAGCTTGTGCTTCTGCACCTTCACATGAAGAGACTAGCATTCAGGATAAAAGTAAATAGTGGATGTTATGTATTTTATTACTTTTGTATTCTGTATTGAAAAACCATGTACTAAATGTTTATATTAAGTTAATGCACTTTGTTTGATATATATTATAATGATTTGAGTGTGAATGTGTAAATCAAACAGATCCAAAGTACCACAGAGATGAGTTTGATATTGCTCCCCTTCAACAGGTCAAGTCTCAACTCACAATGATTCTTGATCTGCAAGGGATTGTCAGAAGGTCAGTGAGTTATACCCCTGAAGAAGGTGAAATAATTCACGACCTATCTAACGAGCAACTGGCAGAGATGTTCAGACTCATTCCTGATGACATTGTCAAGGATGCTCCAACAGTTGATTCAACCAGTGACGACGAACTACATGACGTTGATGAAGTTGAGGTTGAAGATATTGCTGCTGAAGAGTACCCTCAGTACGCTGACAACAGGGTAATGTGGTCCCCAATCTGGGTGAGTCCCTAGTCAGTGATATGTTTGAGGTACTAGACAAGATGGAGCAGGAAGCAGGAAAGACCGAAGGAACAGCCCAAGCCTCAAACGATGACGTATACATTCGAAAGGCTGAGTGGCTGAATGTTTTAAAGAAGTCAGAGCCCAACGTGCCGCACCGAAGAGGGATGCCTACGCCAAGTTCTACAGCGTCAAGAAACATCATACGGTGTCAGGCAGGATTATAGCATGGGCATATTTTGATGATTTTAATGTTTATGCCGTTAAGAGGGAAAAGGGCATAGAGTACTTTAGATTTCCACATGATCTAAAGACTCTACCAGGATTTGAGCTCAACCAGCTGGCCAAATTGAAGCTGTTGTATGCTGACCCGAGAAAAATGTCAGGCTGGTTTGAGGCTGCCCTCAAGAAAGAGTACCACACCAGGTGGATTAACTTCAGACCTCAACACCTACAAGGTATATTAGAAGGTCTGAGATGGATGCCATTACTGGAAAACCTAAGATTGTGTTGAAGTGGAGTCCTCCTCGCACTATGTCAAGAATCCCTCTCAGGGAAATGCCACAGGACTTCACTCCACACTTCAAATGGTGGTACTATGATTGGAGAACTGCTGAAGCTGTCATAGTTCTGAACAAAGGGGATCAAATGGATACTGTCAGGGTATTCGACCCAATGTGGCTAACCAACTTGTCTGCTAATGATGTCTATACATTATACAAGTGGCCATTGTTCTATGACACACAAGACATTGTACAAGCCCTCAAGTTCCAAAATGTAATACGACTTTGCATCGCGTTTGATATTCATGCGGGAGTCACACAAGAGGACAAGTACAAGAAATATGAGGAGGTAATGAAGAAAACAAGACATTAGAGAGATCTAGGTCCAAGGGGGAGTTTGTTGATACATGTATGTCCCTAGATCGTGATATGTGATGTAATAGATCTTGTTTGGTATGATTAATGAACTGATATTGATAGTCTGTTGGTTATAATGTTTAATAGTTCATTAATGAGTCGTGACTAAATTGATTGGGTTTATGATTACTTGAATGATTACATATAATATTATATTAATTAACTAAAACATTCAAACTTAACTTAATGAAGTTCCCATGCGAACGAACCATACACATGAAGAACTTCACACGATTGACTCAGTTGCACGATTGAACCAGGAGACTGGATCAGTCGTACGACTGTAACATAAGATTCGCTCAGTCGCACGACTGAACACTCAGTCGCACGAATGAACCAACCGCATGGTTCAATCGCATGACTGAACCAAACTAATGGTTCAGTTGCACGATTGAATAGGTCCAACCTATAAATACAACTCAATTCGTGAAAAACAAGGATATTCGATTAAGTACGAATCCAGACGAACCCTAGCCGTCCAGAAACCTTCTAAATCGTTCTCCAAGTTCATAGAACACATTAGATCGATTCCTTATAGATTTCTAACGTTAGTTTCAATCCTTGATTGATTCTTCGTGTGTTCTCACTGATTGGATCGCCAATAAAATAGGATTCCGCACTATTTGATTTGGTATACACGTGATCTCTAGGTATTTTAGTCGAATACGACCTGGTATTCGACTAAAATACCTAGAGATCACGTGTATACCAGATCAAATAGTGCGGAATCCTATTTGATTGGCGATCCAATCAGTGAGAACACACGAAGAATCAATCAAGGATTGAAACTAACGTTAGAAATCGATAAGGAATCGATCTAATGTGTTCTATGAACTTGGAGAACGATTTAGAAGGTTTCTGGACGGCTAGGGTTCGTCTGGATTCGTACTTGATCAAATATCCTTGTTTTTCACGAATTGAGTTGTATTTATAGGTTGGCCCTATTCAATCGTGCGACTGAACCATTAGTTTGGTTCAGTCGTGCGATTGAACCATGCGGTTGGTTCATTCGTGCGACTGAGTGTTCAGTCGTGCGACTGAGCCAATCTTATGTTACAGTCGTACGACTGATCCAGTCTCCTGGTTCAATCGTGCAACTGAGTCAATCGTGTGAAGTTCTTCATGTGTATGGTTCATTCGCATGAGCCATTCGCATGGGAACTTCATTAAGTTAAGTTTGAATGTTTTAGTTAATTAATATAATATTATATGTAATCATTCAAGTAATCATAAACCCAATCAATTTAGTCACGACTTATTATTGAACTATTAAACATTATAACCAACAGACTATCAATATCAGTTCATTAATCATACCAAACAAGATCTATTACATCACATATCACGATCTAGGGACATACATGTATCAACAAATTTCTAAATCTTTGATTGTTTTATTCTATGAATTTTGAAGAGAGATAGTCTTTTGATCTGCAGTTTTATGATCAGATTTAAGTTGGTTATGCATAGATTCCTCTTGTTTTAGCTTTTCACAGATTTTGAATGAATAGTTTCTGTAGGGTTCAACATGTTCAAAACATGATTTGCTGCAAAGCTTTTTTCTTACTTCTGATGGTATTTCAAGAAATTTTGGAATTGTGGTTTCAGATGATGAAGTAGAAGATTTAACCTTTGGTTGATCAGACTAAACCATTAGAGCTACTTCCTCTGTATCCTCTTTAGGATCAGACTTGTCACTCCAATCATAGTTATCTTCCTCTTCATCACTTTCCCCTTTTGGGTCATTGTTTTCTGACCAATCTTCCTCTTGAATTTCTGCAATAAGAGATAAACTTGATGTTAATTCATTTGTAAATTGATCTGCATATGCACTCCAATCATATCCATCTTTTATGTTGACTACTACTGCTTTCTTTGTTTCATCAGATGGTTTGGTTTCATCTTTAGGCTCTGGCATGGGAAGACTTTGATATGGCTTTGAAAAGTCTTCTGAGCTTGTTGAAACCTTTGATTATTTGAGCTTGAATGAGCACTTCCTCCATTATTCCTTGGAGCTTTACATTCTCTTGAAAAGTGTCCATAACTATTGTAGTTGAAACATCTAGATTTTGACTTGTCAAATCCAACAGTCTTGTTTGCACTAGGCTTTATTTCTTGTTGACATAAGAATGTTTTTGAGTCCTGTAGGCAATCATCACCATCTGCAGTTCAGGTCCATCTCTTCATATCTTCAGATCCATCTCAAATAAATCCTGTAAAACAAAATCTAGTTGAGTTAAATGGCTACCTTGATATGCTTGAAAGCTGGCCATAAAGCAGCAGTAAATGCAGTTTTGGACTCTCATCCTCTAATAGGATATTAATCACATCTTTAACTTTGCTAGATTTAGCAGAGTTAGATGATGAAGAAGTCTCTATCTGAATATTTGATGATTGTGACTGTGTTTTAGGAGGAGATTGAGGAGGAGATTGAGGATGAGATTGAGTTGTATATGCAGGTGCACTGGTAAATGATGAGTCAGTGAAAAATCCTGCTCCTACAAACAGATCTCCTTCTTCTTCAGGACTTTTCTCACTCTTTGCCATGAATGCATTTTCTATGGTGGTTGCAGGAGAAGCAACAAACTGATATTGAGACATTGATGCTGCTCTATCATTGTTCCTTGAGCTTTCATCAATCTCCACTAATTCTATTTTTGCAATAAGAAGATCTAGATCCATTGGAAACTTCTCAGTATGCTTTAGTAAAGTTACAGTTTGTTTCCATGATGATGGTAAAGCATTGAGTAGTCTGAGATTTAAATCTTCAAGATCAGGTTTGATACCAGCTGTTGACATCTCAGTTATGAGTTGAACAAATCTGTTCATCATTTGATTTATTGTCTCTCCAGACAAATGTTGAAACAATTCTAATTGTCTTTTCAGCTTTTGTTTCTTTAAATTTTGAATCTCTTACCTCCTTCACAAATGATCTTCAATGCTTTATATAATGTATATCCAGTTTGATATGCATCTAGCCTTGTAAGAACTTCCAAAGGTAGTCATTTACACATTAATGAATAGGCTTTAATATCATTTTTAACTCTTTTCAGATCATCTCCTTGAAGATCATCTTCTGGATAAGGTTCTGGAAAATCTTTAGTATACACAAATCCTCTGTCTGGTCCATCAGTTATTATAGGAATGTATGGTCCTTTTTCTATAGATTTCCAGAGATCAGTGTCAATAGAATTAAAATGTTGTTTTAGTCTAAGAGACCAATTTTTGAAATCAGCTCTATTTTTAAGCTTTGGAACTCTGTTTTCAGAATCTTCTGATTTTACCATTCTTATATTTTTTTTAAAAAAAAATCTAAGTATCAAGGTTAAAACGTCTGAACAGTATTCAAACGTCTCAACAGTTGATGCGTCTAAGTTGAGAAACGTCTAAGGGAATGCCTTAGAAAATTTTTCAAAATGTCTAAGTATTAATGCGTCTGGAAGGTTTCAAGCGCCTAAACAGTTGTCAAACGCCTGAATAGTTGTCAAACGCCTAAACAGTTGTCAAACGCCTGAATTAACACAGGTGATACGTCTGGGATTCTCTTCAACAGTACTCAAACGACTGACTAAAATGTCTACACAATGTTAATGCGTCTAACACTTAGACAAATTAAGTCAATCTCAGCTCATGCGACACATTCATCATCTTGAAATGAATGTAACAACTCAAATCTTCTGAATTCTTCAAATGTTGATGAATTCGATTGAAACTTTTCAATTAGATGAGTTTATGCCGATAAACATTCTTCTTAATATCAATTTCTTCAATTTCAACAACAAATCAATCAATTTTTGAAATTTCAGTTCGAAACTTCAAGCTATTTTCGCAACACAAATTCAACAGTTTACTTGAATTAATGAATGATCTGCTAATTATGATTCAAATCATGTTTCTGATGATGAAACACAACTGAAATTCACAAATTTTCAATTGAATTGTATCTCAATCACAGATTCAGTGAGATTTTTAGGTTTTCAAGTTCGATGAACTTAAACGAAAATCAATCACTAACAGCTTACCAATAGCTCTGATACCATTTGATAGGATCAAATGATATATCTGTGATGATTTGTAACACAATTCAATGAAATTCACACAAAGTACTCAAATAAAAAACAAGATATCAACAAATTCAAGTTTTCATTAATATCAAGCTAAGACAATTACAAGCATGAAAAACATATTCGAATAACTTGTGTATTCAATCCTATTCGTTTACAAACCTGCAAATCTAAGCTATTTATACAGAAAACAAAGTAAAGGAACTAACAAATTACAGAAATAGTCCCTATACTATTTACAAAATATCAAAAGGCAAATAAAGACAACATGTTAATCTTTTAGAGCACTTAACGGAGAAGATGAACCAACACCAGCTGAAATGGCATCATTTGCAGATGGGGTGGAATGGACAGGTGATGAAGTGGAGGAGATAATGTTGGTTTGAACATTTGGAGTGGACACATCATCGTCGAAAGCTGGAAGATTGAATGAATTAAACAAAGTATCAGAGTCAAAGAACCATGCTAGTTCAGATCGAACAACAGAAGTGTTAGACTCCTGCCAATCAACATAGAACGACTCTTGAACGATACGTGTTCTCTTGTTATAAACGTGATATGCCTTTTGAGAAGAAGAGTATCCAACAAAGTAAATTGATTAGATACAGCACCAAACTTTGTCTTCTGTGATTGAGTATTCAGAAGTGTGCATGAACTTCAAAATGGTTGAAAGAAGTCAAATAAAGGTTTCCTTTTATGAAAAAGTTCATAAGGAGTCTTCATTTTATCATTGACAATCAACATTCGATTTAACACATATGAAGCACAATTTACTACTTCAGCCCAGAAGATAATGGGTAAAGTAGATTCTATCAGCATTGTATGTGCAGCTTCAATGAGAGTGCAATTCTGTCGTTTAGCTACACCATTCTGTTGAGGTGTCCTGGTGGCACTAAACTGTCTTACAATCCCCCTTTGAGCACAGAAAGAATCAAGAATCTGATTTTTGAATTCAGTGCTGTTATCGCTTCTCAGACCCATAACCTTTCTCTTGCTGATTGTCTCAATAGAAAAAAATAATTTATGTAATACTTTAGCAACCTCTCCTTTGTGAGCAAGGAATCTCACCCATGATATCTGGAGAAATCATCTTAACAACAAGACAAAAGGATTATTTAGCAATAGATTTAACGCTAATTGGGCCAAACAAATCAGTATGTAACAACTCGAGAGGATAAGAGATGTTGTTTTCAAGTTTGGCTTATGTGGCTTCTTATGTCTCTGTTTCGCTCACAGTTTCGCTAGACTGCCAAAATACATAAATCTAAGTACTTACAAAAGAAAACTAACAAAAGGTCTATTACAATTAAAAGTAAACAAACTAAACTAAAGATGAGTCCAACCTACACATGATCTTCATTAATTTTATAAGACTTAATGCTAATATTATGACTATAAAAATAGTATTATTACAGTGGGAATATTAAGCTTTAATATAGAAACAATCTAACAGTTGTATGCATTAAAAAAACTTGCATGACTTTTAATCGTTTGATTTGTTTGATATAGGCCTTTCTTAGCTAATTATTTTTCTTGATTACATCAAGATAAAACACAATCCAAATGACCCACTAATAAATAATTAAACAGGTTTAAATACACAATACATGAATGTAGAGGAAAAAACTATTTACCCCTATTTTAGCCGGTAACTCCGTGTCTTAGTAGATTCTTCCACTATAACAAATGAACTGATAAAGAAATTGGATAACCAAATTATAATGAACACTTATAAAAGAAATTTAAAGTCATAACAAACATAACATCAACATTCAAAAGAAGTTGATTAGCCATACAATACAAAAGGATTACCAGATAATTACATTCAGTAGATGAATATTTTTAAAAATTCAGGACTTATTATACGCATGACATTAGAGCATTATGCACACATTCCTGAGTTATATCACATACCAAACAACTAAAACAATAATATAAGGGCTTTCACAAATTAGTGTGCAGTGATACCTAAATAGCATTTTAGTGTCCACACTATCATCAAGAAGATGATAAGGTTAATTGAAAACTTGTTCTTCTAGACACCTGTTCTAGACACCTGGAAGCAATGTCTACGGCTTCAAACACTAAAAGCTTTAAGACCATTATTTGAACTATATTGTGAAGTATGTGAAACCCATTATATAATTATATATGTGAAACTCACAACTCTAAAATATTTGACATGTAGAAGGAACATTATATAATGATACCATACATGCTTGGACTTACTCAAGATACACATGTTTTGGATCCAGAAAGCCAGTAAAATAGCAAAACCAAACAGTAAAGTTAAGATTTATAATTTCAAATGTCAAAAGCCTCTAACCATCCTAAATTTTTGTATTTAAATGAAACCATCTCATTGGTTTTTAATAGTCTTGTAGGTCATATTTAATACATTTCTTATTTACAAAACAAAGAAAGATGAGTAGAGAAGGTCTAGCAGGCCATTCGAAGCAACCCGTTCAACCCATTTGAACTAAATCGTAGAAAGAACCTTTTTTAAAGAAATGAATATCTAACATAATATACCAATTGTTTTAAAATATAGCCCTGAGTTGATTCTGATATACATACAATTACTAAGTTATTGTTCTCTTTTGGGTTGAATACCACTGCATGATGATTTGTTTCATATTATGCTATAACTTATGCTTAACATTTCTTATTTAGAAAACACAGAAAGATGAACAGAGAAGGTCTAGCATGCTATTTGAAGCGACCCGTTCGACCCATTTGAACTACATCATAGAAACAACCTTTTTAAAAGAAATGAATATCTAACAAAGTAATACCAATCGTTTTGAAAATAGCCCCGAATTGATTCCGCTATACATATAATTACTAAGTTATTGTTCTCATTGGGGTTGAATACTACTGTAAGATAATTGATTCCATATTAAACTTATAACTTATGCTTAACGTCTAATTTAAAAGTATAATTTGTTCATTTGAGTAAGGAATTATAATATGTTCTTTTGAGCACTTGGGAGGCCTAGGTACCACAAGGGAAGTAAAACTAAACATTCAAAATCTACCATTATAAAATCTTCTTTTTCAGTCTATCTCTTAGCTAGACATATGTACATAATTCAAAAACTTTATGACACCCTATCTCTTTGGAAATATGGAATGGATTTATGAACATCAAAGCTATAGTATAGCCCTTCATGAACTTACATATTTTAACAATTGATTTTCTTGATATATTTCAAAATTAGATACTAAGTCATATTCACAACTACTGGGCCTTAATTACCCAACTACAAATCTTCCCACCATTAACGGGCTTGTGCCTAATTCATTACAACACACTTTGATTCCCATTAACAAACAACAAATCGAAGAACATTTGAATTACCTCGTCGATTCGAGTCTCTTCGCCGGAATTTCTTTGAAGGAAAGCAACAAGTTCTTCGTCGGAGTCGACAGTTGATGAGAAGCGATCGGTTCTTGATCATCAGAAGTGAACGTGTATAAACAGGGATAAACATCCCAATTTCTTTGTGAATTAGTTTCATAAACTTGGGTTTGATCTAGAGATGGTATGGATAGGTCAAGAAACTAATACAAATATTTATGTTATTTAAATATTTATGTTATTATTATTAGAAAAATTAGATTTTATTAAAACAAATTATTTACTTTTAGAGAATACTAATCCCAACTAAAAATTTAATAGGATTTAATATCAACCTTTAATTTTGTTACTAGTAATAGTTTTAGTATTACTCTTCGTCACTACATTGGTTTTTGATAACGTATCAAATGATGTCACTCGTAGATAAAGAGACATAAAAAATTTAGTGACGTATATATATTTTTTATTATAAATATGTAATATGACATGTCACATGCCACGTCACAAGGTGCCATGTCATGAAAATAAAAGAGTTAACAAATAGTTAAACTAGTACTGTTATGGGTAACAAAATCAAAAATTGTGATTTATACCGACCAAATTGTTAGCCAGAATAAATATTAGCCAATAGTCAGCTGTTTGGTTTACAAAATATAATTTTATATAATAATAATAATAATAGGTAGCTGTAAAATATTAAAAGATAATTGTAACATTCAACTTTTTCTCTTTCAGAATTCTAACATCATCTTCTACCATACCCATATCATCTCCACCATTTCCATTCTTCTCCGGTGTCTCCTCCAAGCAAGAATAAAACAACCGCACCATTTCAAATCCTCAGGAAAATTCTTCATTGAAGTTGTACCAGCCCTGATTTTTCAGCATTGTTGCAGACTTGCAGCAGTTCTGGCGTTCGCCATCTGCAGCAGCTCTGGCATTCGCTATGTTGCAGAAGCTCCGGCGTCCGCTATTTTTGAAGCTCGAGCCTTTTCCATTAAGATCTTTGACGCTCGTCTCTGACCTTTCATGTTCAGATTCGAGCCAACTGGTTCACCGAATCACGGTTTAACCACAAAATCGCCTCAAATAGGCCGGTTTCCTAAAAACAAACGAACAAGGTTGGATCAGACCGCCGACAACACCGAATAGGTCAGACCGGTTGGACTGGCCGCTCCGATCCAATCGTGAAAACATTGTTTATGGTTGACTATTATTTGATGTATTCATTGACTTTGACCCTTAATGATAACTATTACCCAAGTTTGACCTACATTGATATGTTGACTTAACATTTCTTAACAAAATGTGTTTCTCCTCATTCCATCAAACCTTGCACTTGTAACAAATATTGAACACACATCGTGTTTACGAGGGAATTAATATGTTGACTTAACCTATTGTAATACACCATAAGTATCACAATGAGTCGTAATATGTTATAACGGTCATTATAAGTCTTTGCGATATATAAAATTTATAGTAGATCATACATACGCATTTGTGAATATGAATCTCTATATTTTACTAGGATTTACTGCCACCTACCATTATATCACCTATAATAGTTATCTTTGACGTGAACCATTATGTCTAATCAAGTCTTAACCATTTGAACTATTTTGACCTAATGTGTCATATCATATCGTATATGATTGTTATAATGGGTCGTGACGAGTCATAACTATTCACAATAAGTTATAATAATGTATAATGAGTCATAATATGCTAGGCGATGTAATGATATTCAACTATCATTAATCATGACTTATTATATGTAACCATATTTTACTATATGTGACCATAATGAACTATGACTAAGTAATATGAACTAATTGCTCATACTTATTCATAATTATCAAACATAATTAATATTAATCTTAATTTATCTTTATCAACCTTATTTTTAACTAATTAACTTTAATTGCAACTATTTTCCTAATCAATAGATATTAAACTCATTGACATAATTTCCTAATCACTATTTTCCTAATTGGTGATGCTTGACCATTATTAACCTTAATTATTCATATTTGATCAATATTACTTATTTTAGGTTGACTATTATATATGACCCTCATTCACTCACTATGTCAATCTCTAACAACTTAATTTTCTTTATCACTAACTACTTAATTTTCTTTAATTGATCAAAATTGATACTAATTATTTATCATTTACATTAATTTTTATTAATTGATCATATTGATCAATATCATGTTACTTTAATTATATTTGTTGTAGTTTTGTCGATCTTGTAATAAAAAACTTCTGTTTATTTTTATTAAAATTACCATTTTTTATTCTCAAGAACTTTACTAAGGATTTATTACATATTTTACTTTTTCTATATTTATTTTATTCGTTCTACTATGAATATTTGATTTGCTACGAATTTTGCTATGAAGTCTACGTTAAATTATTTTAAAATTCATTTTCTGATTTGCTACGAATTTTGCTACGATATAGATATTTATTGTTAATTACATTTTGGAATTTTCATTTTGCTATGGATTTTACTATGAAATTCATGTAGAACTTTTTTATTCGTTATTTAAAGACATATGTTTCACTTTTGCTACGGATTTTCTACAGATTTTATTAAAATAATTTTTTTAATGTATTTCTGATTCTTGCTACGAATTTTGCTACTTATTTTTCTAGACTAATTATTAATTTTTTTCCTTGAAATTTAATTATTGGTTTTACTACGGATTTGCTAAGAATTTTATTAATTTGTTTTTTAATATATTAATTTTATCAATTTTGATTAAATTTACTTACGGATTTGCTATGAACACAACTTGCTACGGTATATCTATAGGTAAATCATAGCAATATATAGTCATAGCAATTCGTAAGTACTCCTTAACAAATTTGGTACAAATTTTTTTCGTAGCAAAAACTCTGAGGAATTAACTGTTTCTCTAGTAGTGTTATAGTAAAATTAATTTTATGCATTAAACAATAAAATCTCCTAAAAAGGAAGGATAAACACATTTAGTAACATGCCACATCAAAACATGCATTACTTATCCGTCAACCTTAACAATTAACAAAACAAACCAAGATAAAAAATGCACATCCAATCACAACTTCTTGAAACTTTAACCACTTACATTTGCCAACTATGATGCATTTTGTACATTAATTAATTAATGTCCGCAAAGTAACATTCAAAGTCTAAAGATTCTGTGAGTTGTGTATTAACTACATATTTTCATTATCGCTAACAAAACATTATGTGAACTACAAATCCAATTTAGCAAAAGCATATATCAAAACTAAAATTATCAATAACATGCAACTGTGTAAACCAAAATCAATAAATCTTAGATGATTCTCCATATATATAGTGTTCCACCTATTCCTTAAAATTACACTTGTAATCATGTTGATTAGATTCGATAATCGGCGCCTTGCCCTTGTGAAGTTGTCTTTTTGGAATGATAACACTTTACGTATCCCCAGCTTAACAGTTTGCATACCTGTCAATTCACCCAATTTTACCTCGCAAAAACGTGCTCCTCTCGTGAGGGGCAAGAACATGAGAGGTATGCAAACTGTTAAGTTGAGCCTGATCCTGTTAAAACACAAGTATGAAAATTACAATTTACTATTAAAAGATTAATAAATTGGGTGAATTGATAGTTTTGCCCCTCATGTGAGGAGCACATGGGGAGATTTAACGATTGTTTAACGGAAATTAGACGGAGGTACGTAAAGTGTTAGCTTTCGTAAACTCGGGTATGCAAACTGTTAAGCTAGGGTTGATCCTGTTAACACCCCCAAAACACCAGTATAAAAATTACAATTTACCATATTATATTTGTTACATTATAACGTTAAGATGTATGTATATGAAATAAAACAAGGGAAAGATATAAGTTTAATATACATATTATGATAAACAATTACACCAGAGATTCTTTTGAGTTTTTAATAAGATGTTATTTGAAATAGATATTGGGTATTTCTTTAATAGCTTTCTTTAAAAACATAAATTTGGAAATTGTTATATAAATATATAATTTGGATCTGTTTTTTATTTTGATTGTTTTTGTAATAATGCTTATGTAAGTTTTGATTTGGTTTATATTTTAACAACTATTGCAGAGATTAATGAAAAGGCTTATGCAACTCAAACATCCAAAGTCTATCCTGCATGCTGCACAAGTGCATTGAAGAAGAATGCTTAGGAAGTTTCACACATGCAACAGAAATATTCTAAGTGTGAAATCTTCCGAAGCCAAGACCAATATCTTCCGAAGCCAAAGATGAAGTCTTCCAAAGCCTTAGAGACAAAGTCTTTCAAAGCTTCAACTCATGAAGACAGATTTCTTCCGAAGACTTTTGACACATGCTTTATCTGATGTACTTTTCCATAAAGCTGGACACATTTCCGCTGCATCTCTATAATGTCAACAACTTACATGAGTTGGTGAAAAGGACCATGCTTTTGGCAACTGTATATTGAGGTCTTGAGTCTGTAACTTTTTACTTCTTGTACTTTATCCTTTTTGTAATGGACAAGGATGTGAGCTATGGCATGTCATAGTCACTAGTCAACATGTGATCTGTTTTTTGACTCTACAATTGATTTTGTTTGTGTGTCTAGTCAATTGTATCCAGCAGGCTTTCAAAGTTTAGCCAGCTGTAGGATGTAGTATAAGTATCTCATGTTCTTGTATCTTTTCATATGCTTTGTAACACTTGTAATGGAACATAGACTAAGCAATATACTGCATTCTTGAAAACCATACACTTGTGTTCTTTTGTTCTGTCTCATATATTACTTGTGTTCTTTTGTTCTGTCTCATATATTACTTGTGTTCTTAGTGTCTCATTTGTGGTTAATTTAGTTTACTCTTTGATTAAGTTGGTTAATCTCCTCTTTGTGTTGTTGTGTTGTAAGTGACCCCCTTCACCAGTCCTGCATTTGGTATGAGAGCTTTCCAGGCTCTTGATATAAGATCTCACCATCTTAAGATCCCTCACACACACAAGTACTTAACTTTTTAAATGGCAACCATTTCCAAGACTGATATGGAAACTGGAACTATGAACAAGTCCCCAATGATCACTCTTGATGAGTTTTGTTAGGATCGTGTACTCGACGAATACTAATAGATTTACGCGTGTACTGAATCAAATAGTGCGGAATCCTATTTGATTGGCGATCCAATCAGTGAGAACGCATGTAGAATCAATTAAAGCCTGAATCTAAACGTTAAGAATGATTAGCAATCAATCTACTGCGATCTATGAAGTTGGAACAGGTTGCTAGAGATATCTGGACGGCTAGGGTACGTGTAGGTATCGAAATATTCAAAGTGTCTTGTTTTACACGAATTAAGTGGTATTTTTAGGTTAGGGTTTCTCAATCGTGCGACTGGACCATTTGCATGGTTCAGTCATGTGATTTAGTCATGCGGTTGGTCCATTCGCACGATTGAGTGTTCAGTCGTGCGACTGAGCCAATCCCATGTTACAATCATTCGACTGATCCAGTCTCCTGGTTCATTCATAAGACTGGTTCATTAGCATGAAGTTGTTCATGTGTATGGTCCATTAGCATGAGCCAATCGCATGAGAACTTCATATAATTAAGTTTGAATATGTTTCACAATGATTAATTGACTTAGATTTATTCAAACAACCACAAACCTATATAATTAGTTCAATAAGCGTTAACCTACTAATCAATGAAATAATAAACATTTTAAGTACAACCACACATTGTATTTAATTAAGTACCCATTCAATTACTATGTGTAAGACAATAAAGACATTTTACATTAAGTTCAAAAACTAGGGACACATGTATCTACAAACTCCCCTTTGGACCTAGTTTCATCTATTGTCTTACATCCTTCATAAGCTCTTCAAACTTCTTGTACTTCTCTTCTCTTGTGACTCCTGCGTGTATCTCAAAAGCAAAACAGAGTTGTATCACGTTCTGAAATGGTAGAGCTTGTACAATATCTTGTGAGTCATAGAATAATGGCCACTTGTATAATGTATAGACATCATCAACAAACAAGTTCGTAAGCCACATTGGGTCAAACACCCTGATGGTTTCCATAACACCATTCTTGTTCAATACTATGACTGCCTCTTCTGTTCTTCAATCATAGTACCACCACTTGAAGTGTGGAGTGAAATCCTGTGGCATTTCCCATAGAGGGATCTTAGACATGGTGCGCGGAGGACCCCACTTCAGCACTATTTTCGGTTTTCCAGTTATGGCATCAACCTCAGACCGTCTGATATACCTTGTTGGTTGTTGAGGATTGAAGTTGACCCATCTGGTGTGGTACTCTCTCTTTAGAGCTGCTTCAAACCAGCCTGACATTTTATGTGGGTCAGCGTATAGCAATTTCAATTTTGCTAACTAGTTAAGCTCAAAACCAGGAAGAGTCTTTAGGTCGTGTGGGAAGCTGAAGTACTCAATCCCCTTCTCATGTTTAACTGCATAAACGTTGAGATCTTCAAAGTGTGCCCATGCTATGATTTTGCCCGATACTTGTAATGTTTCTTCACTTTGTATGGCTTGGTATAGACAGTTGATGTTGAAGCACTTCATTGGGCTCTTATTTCTTCAAAGCATGCAGCCCACTCAGCCTTTCTGATGTTGACTTCAGCTTCCGAGACTTGGGCCTTATCTTGTTTCTTTTTTGACTCTTGTTCCATTTTATCCAGAGTCTCAAAAGTTTCACTGATAAGATTGTCGCCCAGATTGGGAACATCATTACCTTCTTCGTCAATGTACTCTGGATAATGTTGATCCGTGACATCTTCAATCTCGATTTCATCAATGTTGTTGAGCTCGTCATCACTTTCCACATGACTGTTGGAGCATCTTTCACGATCTCATCAGGATTGAGTCGGAACATTTCAGCAAGTTGCTTGTCGGTGAGATCATGAATTATCTCTCCTTCTTCAGGAGTGTAATTCACCAATCTCATGACTATACCTGTAGATCAAGAATCATCGTGAGCTGAGTCTTGATCTGTTGGAGGGGAGCAACATCATATTCATCCCCTTGAAAATTTGGATCTGCTTGATTTAATACATGGAACACAACAACCATTAGTCAACAATCAAAGCAGTAAACATCAATAATTAAAATATAAACATTATATACATTAGTTTGATACAATATTCAGTTACACATGATTTTAAATAACATAAACAACTAAGCATTACTCTTGTATTGAATCATGTGCTCCTCTGCTGACGGGGCAGATATGGAGGCACCTTGGTCTTGAGCTTTCTTGGTCCTCCTTTTACTTGTAGATGTGGCACCCGTAACAGAAGTATCATCATCTCTTTCATCATCATCATCAACATCATCACCAGCAGCAGTATCATCCCCTTGATCATCACCATCATCATCATCATCATCATCACTGTCATCATCATCACCATGTAAGGCCCCGTTCCCGGGACGCCTACAGTTGGTCATTCATCGCACATAAAACATATAATTACATTTAATCATTCGTAAAATGTTGCAGCAGAAACATAAAAATAACTTTTCATATCATTAAAAATGCTTTTGCAAGCTAATACAAGCATTCATTTCAAAACATCATTCATTCGTATTACAATGCAAAAACATTAACAAAAGAATGCCATCCAAAAGAGCTGAGTAGCCGCCTCGTGCCATCCAAAAGAGCTGAGTAGCCGCCTCGTGCCATCCTCATCAATCATTACCTGGCAACTGGAAACACATAAAAAGTCAGCGTTGCTGAGTGAGTTCTAGTTTTATAATAAAACATATTTTTCTATCGTTAAAAATCATTCTTTACTTTCTTTCAAATCATTCAAAGCATACTGCGCTTTACATTCATTCGTGACCATAAAATATACATACACATTGATAATATAATTATTATCTTCCATTACATTCGTTAACTTTCGTTAATTCCATACGTTCGTTCTCCTGAGTCTGTTGCGACAAGAGGGTCGCTCACCTCATTAGCAATCCTAACGATTGCATGTTATCCAAGTCTGTTGTAACCATAGAGTTGCCCACCTTATTGCCAATCTCAATGATAGCACGCTATCCGAGTCTCTTGCAACAACAGGGTTGCTCACCTCATGCAACTTCACGATAGCACGCTATCCAAGTCTGTTACAGCCATAGGGTTGCTCACCTTATAAGCAATCACAATGATTGCATGCTATCCGAGTCTGTTGCAACAATAGGGTTGCTCACCTCATTTATGTGCTTGCAAGCCTCTCCTTCGTTCATCATCATTCAATAATGCATGCATTCTTACTTCATGTTCCTCTTTCATTATCTTTCACTTGACGTTACATAATACTTCATTCATACATTAACATGACACGTAAAGCCACAAGAAAGATAGACATACATCATAATAAGGAACATATCATACACAGTCATCATCATCGTACATGGCAACATCATACGTACATAACATGAATAAACATGCAACATCATCATCATACCCAACATGCACTCTAAGGCCTCAATCGTCATCTTACGTGCTCTTACGAGAACCTTTACGTCAAAACTTACATCTGCACTTTTCCCTGAAATTCAAAAGTCAAACTACACTTTCCTTGGGTGCAACAACCCTATTCAGGCATATGGAGATCCTTCAGTCGCATGGCCTCCATGCAAATGAACATCATGCGAATGAACCAATGCGGATGAACACTCATGCGAATGAACACCTAATCATGCGAATGGACTAATGTGGATGGACCTCATACGAATGGGACTAATGCGGATGAGCTCTTATGCGACTGGACCTTCAATCACATGACCTCCGTGCGACTGACCCTTCAATTATACGAATGGACCCTCAATCGTGCAAATGGACCTCAATCGTGTGAATGGACCCCAATCGCACCCTATTCGGCCGTATGGCCTCCATTCGGTCTCCAGTCGGTCGCCTAGCCCTAGTTGATGCAGAATGTAGTTCCAACCGAACGCAAACTGCCCTTTTCGACCTCCAAACTCATCTAAACCCATTCTAATCCTAAATCGAGCATACTAAACCTTAGGGATGCATACCACAACACCATTCAAGCACACACAAGCCCAGAAACAAACTCTAAACGCGTCACACGCAACACACCCAAATGGGTCAAACACACATACATACAAAAACGGGTTTTCTATGCTTTCCAGCCCCAAAATCATTTGAAAACAAGTAAAAGTGGGGTCCTAGAACTCACATAAATGATACCGAGAAGTACAGCTTTAATTTGACTTGCTACACGAAGATTTTGCCCGCTTGAATCTACCTGAACCAACCTTTTCTCCCTTTCTCCTCTTATTTCTCTCTTCCCCTCTTTGATAGCTGAAAATGTGGGTGTGGGGAGAGGGTAAGGGTTGCCCTCTCCCTTTATATATGCCCACTCGCCCGTCTTTCTTTCGTTGGAGAGTTTGGTCCCTCGACTTGGGACTTTATTTCTTTTCTTCTTTCGTCGGCTTCAATATAGATAAATAACCGGGTATTACAAGTTTACCCCCCTTAAATAGGTTTCATCCCCGAAACCTGTTATTCCTCGAACAAACGTGGATAATGCTGTCTCATTACTTCCTCAATCTCCCACGTTGACTCGGATCCCTTCCTGTGCTTCCACTGTACACGCACCAGGGGAACCACTTTATTTCTCAGCCTCTTCTCTTTTCTATCGATGATTGCCACTGGTTGCTCCACATAATTGAGCCTTTCGTCTACTTCGATATCCTCCAGTGGAACAATCATGTCTTCATCCGCCAGCACTTCCTTAGATGAGATATGTGGAATGTCGGGTGGATTCCACTTAGCTCATCTGGTAACTCCAATCTATAGGCCACCTCTCCTACTCGAGCAATGATTCAAAAAGGGCCTATATACCTTGGGCTCAACTTGCCCCGCTTTCTGAATCGGATAATACCCTTCCAGGTGAGACCTTCAACATAACCCGGTCACCCACCTGGAACTCAATCGGTCTGCGTCATTTATCGGCATACGACTTCTGTCTATCTTTGGCTGCCTTCATGAAGACCTTGATCTTCTCAAGCTTCTCAGTCGTAGCCTCGTTTACTCGACGCTCCCTAATTCCTTCTGACTAATATCACCCCAACAAACGGGTGTTCTGCATCTCCTACTGTATAGCATCTCATGTGGTGGCATACCAATGATGGCATGAAAGTTGTTGTTGTATGAGCATTCGGCTAATGGTAGGTGGTCATCCCAACTTCCCCCAAAATCAATCACACATGCCCGAAGCATGCCTTCTATTGTCTGAATGGTCCTTTCTGACTGACCATCATTCTGGGGATGATAAGTTGTGCTAATATGTAACCACGTCCCCATAGCGTTGTGGAATTTCTTCAAAATTTAGATGTAAACCGGGCATCGCGATCAGACACAATAGACACCGGTACACCATGACAAGTTACAATTTCCCTCATGAACAGATCAGCCAACCTCTAAGATGAATATGTCTTTCGGATCGGTAGGAAGTGAGCACCCTTCGTCAGACGGTCCACAATCACCAATATGGCATCATACCCTTTTGGAGTACGCGGCAAAATCGTAATGAAATCCATGGTGATGTGCTCCCGCTTCCATTCTGGTATATATCCAAAGGTTGAATCTTCCCATACGGCTTTTAATGCTCGGCCTTCACCTGTAGACAAGTAAGGCACTTACTCACATACTCCACCACATTGTGCTTCATACCCGGCCACCAATAATCTTCTTCATGTCTTGGTACATCTTTGTGGCACCAGGATGAATAGAGTATCGAGTCTTGTGAGCTTCATCCATAATCTTCACCCGTAGATCCCCAAAACGAGGAATCCACACATGACCGAATCGGGTTCTAACACCGAGCGTGTTTTCACCCAATTCCCCAACTAGACATCCCATTCTTTCCGAGTTAAGTTGATCTTCTTTCAATGCCTTATCTTGAAACTCTTTGAATTCCTTCATTACATCAGTGGTCATGATCTGTTGATATGCTTTCACCCGAATCGGCTCGGGCCTCTCTTTTCGGCTAAAGGTATCAGCCACCACATTGGCCTTGCCCGGATGGTAATGGATCTCCCAATCAAAATCTTTTATGAGCTCCAACCATCTTCTCTGCCTCATGTTCAGATCTTTTTGCTCAAAGAAGTACTTCAAGCTCTTGTGGTCAGTGAAAATGGTGCACTTCGTCCCGTACAAATAGTGCCTCCAAATCTTTAGTACTATACCCTAAAAGTAGACACGGGGCCATGTCTTTTAGGCACGGGGCCATGCCCCAGCTCCAACACGGGGACGTGCCTCATTTAGCACGGGGCCGTGCCCGACACAACCTGCATGTACGAGCCGACCAACTTTCGTATGCATTGTACTAGCACGGGGCCATGCTTAAACACTCTGGAAAGCCTATAAATAGAAGCCTAAGTTCACCATTTTTGGTAAGCTTTGGTGAGAGAGGTACTCTGCAAAACTCTCTCGGGTATCAAGACTTCAAGATCATTTGGAGGCTCAGGAGGTGCATACAACACTTGGAAGAAGCTCGGGATCGTCTAAACGCCATCCATTGTGGATTATTGGTTTGATTGTTCCATTTCACCAATGATTACATATCTATCTTCTTTGTTATATGTTGTTATGTTCAAGCTCATTATGAGCTAAACTCTTTTTATCATCCTAATCGGATAAAACTTATGTAATTTGTGATGAACTAATGGTGTGATAAATAATATGTTAATGTTATGGTGGTCTTGGGAAACTATTGATGGGTAGCATCTACATTTGAACGGGAAGTTAGAAATTTATGGTTTGTGATTGTGATCGTCATACAAAGTTGAAAAGCCGTATGATTAACTTTCATTCGCGAAACCGGTCTTCATTATAAATCCATGGCTAATGAACTAGAAATGGTTATTAGAAATCATATCACTTTAACTTTCTGATCATTTGCGGGTCCGTTTTTTTGTTCGGAAACTTCAGTAATTGTTACGGTTTTCTAAAATTAATGGTATGTTAGGAAGGAACCTGATCAACTCCCTTTTTGACATTAAGTAATATTTTCAGAAATTGTATGTCAAATAGGTCACAAAAGATTTACCTACATTACTAGGGCTTAAAGGTGGGTATGGCCACCCACCCTCATTTCACATCATCATCTTCTTCGGTTTTAGAGAGAGAGAGCAGAGGAACTCTCGGTTTTGTAGAGGAAGAACAAGAAATTGATTCAATGTAAGAATTCGCGGTTTTTATATGTTTATGACGGGTTTTATCCCGGTTATGTGTTTGTATGCTTATGTTGTGTTTGTGCTCGTGTGGTGTGTTTTTGGATGTTGTTTCTAGGTGTTTTGAACTCTTTGCAAGCGGGTTAAAAAGGAAGAACACCCAAGTTGCACCAGGTGATTTCTAGACCCTGGTTTTTACATGTTTTAAACTATCTTTGGGGCTGAAAACGTATTAAAATGATTTTACAAGTTATATGTGAATATACGTATGTATTGTGTATGTTGGATGTTGGTTCTTGGATGTTCATAAGTTATTCATGATTAGAATGGCCACATTATGCTTAGAACAGATGGTTCAATGTTTAGGATTGAAAATATCCTAGAAACATGTTTTAGAGAATGCTCATGCGCCTAGATAAGTGTTATACGTCTGAAAGTGCCTTAGAAAGAATTTAGTGTAATCCATGCCCCTAAACAGTAGCTCATGCGCCAAAATTTGCCTTAGAAATGTTAAGTTCATCCCATGCGCCTGAACAGTGGCCCGTGTGCCTAGAAATGTTAGTCGGATGACTAAGTGTAGGGCCATGCGCCCCAATAGTGCCCATGCGTCCAAGCGGCCCATGCGTCTAAGTGCTCATGCCTCTGAATAGTGTCCATGTTCCTAGATTGGGCTGGAATTTACTAAGTGTTCAAACGTCCAGGAGTCCCCATGTGCTTGAATAGTACCCATGCGCCTGAAAGTGGCCCATGCGCCTAAGTGTTCCCCATGCGCCTGAATAGTGTCCATGCGCCTGAATAGTGCCCATGCGCCTAGGACTTAGATATTTTTCTGATTTGTTTGGGAAATGTGTAAAGTAGGGTGACTTGGGAAATTTCCAGGGGACTATAGGTTGACTTTTGGGGTCGTAGATAGTGTGATGGGCATGTTATTGATGATGATGATGATGTTGCATGACTATGCATGATGTATGATATGTATGTATGATGCCCTATGTGATGATGCATGAATGGTATGTTATGTTCCTATGATGATGAATGTTTATCTTTTCATGGCTTTACGTGTTATGTTAATGAATGAACCAAAAGTATTATGTAACGTAAAGTGAAGATAATGAAGAGAGGAACATGATGAAAGAATGCATGCATTGACGAATGAATGAACGTAAAAAGTCTTGCAAGCAAATGTATGGAGGTCCACACCCAATGAAGGGTGTTAGCTCAACTGTGTGCGGGTTAGCTACCCCAGAAGGATGCACACTGGGGTCCAATCTTTGTGATTGACCATGTATGGGATCCTTGCTGCTTGCCCTAGGTAGTCGAGTCAGCTTCGTGCATAATGGTCGGGGGTCTATAATAGACCTCAGGCCCGGTAACCAGCTTCGTACACAATGTTTGGGGTATAGCATATGGCATTGATCCAGAATAAAAAGAAAAGATGAATGGTGAATGTACTTGCCCTAGGTACTGGAGTCGGCTTCGTGCACAATGTTCGGGGTCTATGATAGACCTCAGGCCTAGTAACCAGCTTCGTGCATAATGTTCGGGTACTGTACATGCCACAAGATGTAACGAATGAACGAAGGTTAACGAACGTAATGGAATATAATAATGATATTATCTGTATGTACGTATGATGTATGACCACGAACAAATGAAACATATAGTATGGACTCTGTAAAGAAATAAATAACGATTTTATGTATGTTTTATTATCAAACTAGAACTCACTTAGCAACGCTGACTTTTATACGTTTTCAGTTGGCAGGTAAACATTGCTGAGGATGGCACGAGGCGGCTACTCAGCTCTTTTGGACGGCATCCATTTAATTAAGGCTTTTGTGATGTAATACAACAATGTAATTTTGTAACCAACAAACGATGCATTATTTTGCAAAGTTTTTAGAATTAAATGAAATGCCATTTGTTTTATGTTTTCCGCTACAATGTTATGATGAATAAATTAAAGTATATGTTTTACATGTGATGAATCACCAGCTGTAAGCATCTCGGGAACGGGGCCTTACACCATTGCCGGGTCACACGGCAGTTTGAAAGACAAACTAAATTTTTGACTATCTTGTATATAACTCGTTAATATATTTGTGTTTAAACTTCATTTTTTATTTTTGGGTAGTTTGCCCTAGTTAATTTAGTTACTTTTGCATGATTTATTTTAAGCCTTAGTTAGTTTATGCTTCTTTAAGTTAGTGTATGTCCGACTCGTCTAGTTCTGAACTTGTTCCGCCTCTTCCGGAACCCGAACCACTTTTCCGTCAAAGATTGCGTAAACGATCATAACAAACTGCACCAGTCATTGAAGAAGACATTTTGGAAGATACACCATCCGAAGAAGACATGGCTAACCAAGACGAGGAAATGAAGATGACACACTACGCCACACCGTCAATAGATGGTTATGAGTCTAGTGTTGTCCAACCAGCAATAGCGGCCAACAATTTTGAGATTAGGTCTAGTATTATCCAACTCGTAGAAAACTCTGTTCAGTTCCATGGGTTACAAGACGAATATCCTAATGCTCACATCACGATTCCTTCGTATCTGTGCTACCTTCAAAATCAATAACTATTTACACGATGCCATTCGACTAAGACTTTTTCCATTCTCACTTTGAGGCTAAGCCATCATTGGCTTGATTCACTTCAGCCTGGTTCCATCACCACATGGGCGGAAATGGCTGAACAATTCCTTTTAAAATATTTTCCACCCGATCGCACTGCCAAACTAAGAAGCAGCATCAGAAGTTTTCGCCAGGACGACGATGAATCATTACACGCAGCATGGAGAGATATAAAAGTCTCCTTCGAAGATGCCCACATCATGGACTTGATTTGTGGTTGCAGTGTCAAACCTTTTACGATGCAATCAGCGGAGCCCACAAGCAAGCGGTAGACCAAAGTGCGGGAGGAGATTTTGGAAGTGTCACACCAACAGAAGCATACGAAGCCTTAGAAAGAGCAGCTAAGAAGATCTTTGCTTACAATCCCTTAAGAACCAAACCTAGTTCTAAAGGTATTCATCAAGTAGACTCTGAAACCCTAATTGCAGCCCAATTAGAAGCTCTAACCAAAAAATCGAACAATTGCAAAGCAAGCTAAGAAAAACTCCAACACGATGCAACACATGTGAAATTCACACAGACCAACGAATGCCCACAAGGCATTATGATGGTTGAAGATGTTGACTACGTAGGAGGCCCAAACAACTCATACAACAACAACTCAAATTACAGAGATGCTGGTAATAACCAACAATCATGTGGATTCAACCAAGGCCACCTTACCAACACAAAACCCCATACCAAGGTCCAAGCGGTAGTAACCAAGAGCGTGGAGCATCATCAATGGAAGACTTATTGCAGCAGTTGTTGTTAACCACACAAGCCACAAATGTTTACATCCGGAAATCTGATCGAAGAAATGAGGAGAGGTTCCAAAGAAATGAGGAGAGGTTCCAAAGAAATGAAGCTGACATCAAAAGCAACAAAGCATCATTGCAAACCATAGAGCACAAAGTAGGTCAAATAGCATAACAGCTATTTGAAAGACCTCAATGAGCTTTTCCTAGTAACACTGTAACAAACCCTAATGCTCAAGTCAAAGCCATCACCACCAGGAGTGGCAAAACCACTCAAAGTGATGCACCCGCATTACAACCCATCCTTGAAGGGGTAGAAACTGAAATTCCAAGTAATGCGAGTCATAAGCAAAAGCAACCTATTGTTATTGAAGAACCAAGCAAGAAATACGTTCCACCACCACCTTATGTTCCACCACCTCCATATCCAGGATGTTTGAGACAACAAAGAATGGAGGCACAATATGGAAAATTCCTTGGGTTGTTCAAGCAACTCCATATCAATCTACCCTTGGTAGAGGCCTTAGCACAAATGCCAAACTACGCTAAGTTTCTAAAAGGTGTCTTGTCAAACAAAAAGAAACTGGAAGAGTTATCACACTTAGTTTTGAATGAGGAATGCTCCGCAGTTCTTCAAAAAAACTACCTCAAAAGATGACTGATCCAGGAAGTTTCACCATACCTTGCCTAATAGGAAATCTTTCTGTCAGTAATGCAATAGCTGATTTAGGTGCGAGCATTAACCTTATGCCTTATGCAGTTTTCGAAAAATTAAACCTAGGTGAACCTAGACCTACCCATATGAGCATCCAGTTAGCTAACATTCTGTCAAATATCCGAGGGGCATCATTGAAAATCTCTTTGTTAAAATTGACAAATTCGTATTTCCCGTTGATTTTGTGATCCTTGACATGGATGAAGACAAAAAGGTTCCACTTATCCTAGGTCGACCTTTCTTAGCGACTGCTCGAGCCCTTATTGATGTTTGTACAAGCAAACTTACGCTTAGAGTAGACGAGAGGAAGTAACTTTCGATATAGGCCAATCCATGAAACACCCTCAACATCATGAGACTCACTCTATTACGTTGATGCTTGCGATTCGATCATAAGTTGTCAATTGGAGAAAACTCTTCAAAATGAAGCTTGCAACACTTAATTAATAGAAGTCCAAATCACCGAACCCATTTATGTGTACCAAATCATTCAAGAACTTGAAGTTGATGAAACAACACTTCATCAAGAAGCATTTGAGATCATTGAGCAAGACCTAGAACCAAAAGCCAAACCTTCTATAGAAGACCCTCTAGTTTTAGAGCTCAAAGAACTTCCATCTCATCTCGAATACGTTTTTCTTGAAAACACAACTCAACTTCCGGTCATAATCTCATCCGCCTTATCAATTGATGAGAAGAACAAGTTGCTTAATGTGCTCAAGGCACACAAACGAGCAGTTGCATGGAAATTCATGCACATCAAGGGAATCAATCCATCCTTTTGAACTCATAAAATATTGATGGAGGAGAACTTCAAATCTGTCATTCAACCTCAAAGACGTTAAAACCCGAGCATGCAAGAGGTGGTGAAGAAAGATGTAATCAAACTGCTAGATGCCGGTTTGATTTACCCTATTTCTGACTCACCTTGGTTCAATCCCGTCCAAGTTTTTCCAAAGAAAGGAGGAATGACTATTGTAACTAACGAGAAGAATGAGCTTATTCCCACTCGTATGGTTACCGGATGGAGAGTTTGCATAGACTATCACAAACTCAATGACGCCACAAGGAAAGATCACTTCCATCTTCCTTTCATTGACCAAATGCTTGACGATTATTTGGAAAAATGTTCTATTGTTTCCTGGATGTTTCTTAGGTTATTTTCAAATCCCTATTGCTCCCGAAGATCAAGAGAAGATGACATTCACCTGTCCATATGGCACATTTGCTTATCGGCGAATGCCCTTTGGATTTTGTAATGCTCCTGGTACATTTCAAAGATGCATGGTAGCAATTTTTCATGACATGATTGAACACTCAATGGAAGTTTTCATGGATGATTTCTCCATCTTTGGAAACTCATTTGAGCAATGTCTTGAAAATCTAGAAAAGATGCTGGTTAGATGTGAAGATTCTAACCTTCTTTTAAACTGGGAAAAGTGCCACTTCATGGTTACGGAAGGAATAGTGTTAGGACACAAAATATCTCGAGCAGGGCTTGAAGTCGATCAAGCCAAAGTCGACACTATTTCTAAACTTCCACATCCCACAACCGTGAAAGATATCAGAAGTTTCCTAGGTCAT
This sequence comes from Flaveria trinervia, assembly GCA_025506515.1. Classification (NCBI taxonomy): domain Eukaryota; kingdom Viridiplantae; phylum Streptophyta; class Magnoliopsida; order Asterales; family Asteraceae; genus Flaveria; species Flaveria trinervia. Next base: position 53,630,765 of record CM046449.1, on the reverse strand, counting down.
ACAGGATTCTACCGTCGTTTCATCAAAGATTTCTCAAAAATCGCTCGACCAATGACTCAACTTCTCGAGAAAGACGCTTAATTCGTATTTTCTGACGAATGCATTAGTGCATTCAAATTGCTTAAAGAGAGGCTGGTAACCGCTCCAATCATGGTTTCCCCAGATTGGACGCTACCATTTGAACTCATGTGCGACGCAAGCGATTTCGCGGTAGGAGCCGTATTAGGACAAAGGAAAGACAAGCAATTTCACCCAATTCATTATGCGAGCAAAACCCTAAACGACGCAAAAGAAAACTACACCACCATCGAAAAAGAACTTCATGCGGTAGTTTTCGCATTTGACAAATTCCGCTCGTATCTCATCCTTTCGAAAACATTTGTTTACACCTATCATGCAGCCCTTTGTTATTTGTTCAACAAACAAGATGCAAAGCTGAGATTGATTCGTTGGATCCTTCTACTTCAAGAATTTGACATCAAAATTCGTGATAAGAAGGGAGCAGAAAATCTAGCGGCCGATCATCTCTCGCGTGTTGAGGATTCAAGTCCTTCACAAACTGAGGAAGCCATAATAAATGAAAACTTTCCTCACGAATTCCTTATGCACATTCAATCCTCAATCGATAAACATCCTTGGTTTACCGATTTTGCAAATTACTTAGCAAGCAGAATCCTTCTCAAAGGAATGACTTATCAAAAAAGAAGAAGTTCTTTACGGATATCAAATATTACTATTGGGAAGACCCATATCTATTCAGAATCAGTACAGACCAACTCATTCGAAGATGCGTATAGGGTAGAGAAGCAGAACAAATTCTAAGGCACTGTCATGAGGGACCCACCGGAGGACACCATAGAGCAACCTTAACAGCTAAGAAAGTATTTGACTCCAGATTTTACTGGCCCACGATCTTCAAAGATGCTCACAACATGGTACGCACCTATGATGCATGTCAAAGAGCAACCAATATCTCAACACGGGATGAGATCCCTCAAAAGCCAGTTCAAGTATGCGAGATATTTGATATATGGGGTATTGATTTCATGGGGTCATTCCCGGTGTCATTTGGCAATCGTTACATCTTGGTAGCAGTTGATTACGTTTCAAAATGGGCTGAAGCTCAAGCCCTGCCTACTAATGATGCCAGAAACGTTGTCAAATTCCTTAAAAAACTATTTTCTTGTTTCGGTGCCCCCAAAGCTCTAATTAGTGACCGAGGAACTCATTTCTGTAACAATCAGCTCGAACGAGAAATGGCACGTTATGGAGTTCACCATCGTTTTACAACTGCTTACCATCCACAAGTGAATGGTCAAGCTGAAGTCACTAACCGAGGCATCAAAACGAATCCTTGAGAAAAGTGTAGGTCAAAATCACAAGGACTGGTCTATCAAGTTAGATGATGCATTATGGGCTTTTCGAACAGCCTATAAGACTCCCATCGGCACAACACTGTTTAAACTAGTTTACGGGAAGTCGTGTCATCTACCTGGAACTAGAGCACAAGGCTTTTGGGAACTCAAAGCAACAAACCTACCAAGACCTTGTAGGAAAGAATCGATTCCTACAAATCCATGAATTGGAGGAACTGAGAGAACAAGCATACGAAAACGCTAGGGTTTACAAAGAAAAGACAAGAAAATCCACGATGCTTGATTAAAGAACACCGAACGATTTTATGTGGGAGAACGTGTCTTATTGTATAACTCTCGTTTACGTTTGTTTCCCGGAAAACTGAAGCCACAATAGTCTGGACCTTATACGATCAAAAACGTGTTTCTGAATGGTGCCATTGAAATTTATAACCATGAAGGTTTAAGTTTCAAAGTAAATGGTCATCGTTTGAAACCATATCACGATGGGCCAACCAAAATTCCCTCAGAGGAATTACACCTCCGCCCCGACGAAAGTAAGTGTGGGGAAGGGTCGTGCCGAAGACCTGAAACTTAAACGCGACACGTGTACATAAAATTTTCTTGCTTTTTAGGATCCCACAAGCACAAGTACGGGGTTGTGCCTCATCAAGCACGCCCCTGTGTCTCTGACAAATTTCTTTCCATGATCTCCGCTAACGACTCTGGAACGTTGCAGGTCGAATTTAAGACGAATTCTGACAAGCACGGGGTCGTGCCTAGCCAAGCACGCCCCCGTGTCCACTTCCACGACCTGTATATAAACACCACACTTGTTCCATTCTTTCATCACACTCACTTCTATTTAGAAACATCTGAAAAATGAAAGAATCAAGTAATGAAAGTTCCAACTGGAATCCTACGAAAAACCACATTCTGAAACACGAGAACCAACACTCAAGAATATTTCTTCAAGATGCATGAACTAATCAAACAACTGACCGAAATGAACCTCACTGCATCCCAACGCTTAGCTGAACTTATCCAAAAGTTCAACAGAAGAGCGAGGAACTCATTTCCATTAACTGCAGCTTTCGGAATTGAGCAACCGCACTTCTCACTATCCCATCCCGAACCTTCCACAGGAAATGTGTGGAGGTTCTTTTAGAAGCATTTCGTGATGTGCTAAGTGTGTGTTGCGCGTTAAAGAGTCTGGTCTTGTTGTTTGAGATTCCCGGCTTTTAACGTATTATGTAACCGTAGGACCTTAGGAAATGTAATTTTCATTTTGGCTTGTGTTTATTTACTCTAGGACTAATTTCGTATCTTTTTGATTATTTAAAAGTGGTAAAACTTAACCGGAAAATTACATAACCCGCGAAACTGAAAAACGGAACAACAAAAGATTGAAACCACCCAACAATACATGAACGCGACCCCATGCTCAAATAGGCACGCCCCGTGTTCGAAAAAATGACACAAGCTGATATTTTCAGCCTTTTGTCTTGTTCCTCTTCAATTTTGCATGATAAATACCGACCTCAATTGCCTGCAAAGTCATATCCACTCTCATTTTCATCTTGTTTTCCATTTTTGTTTCATCTTTTCTAGAGTTCTTTTCAAGAGTGTTTGAACAAAAGGTTAGTGTACTAATTCCTTTGATTATGAAAGTCATTTACATGTAGTTAGGAGATTAGGTCTCTAAACAACCGAAATCCTAGCAATTATGTGTAAAGACTTGTTCTTAAACTTTCATGGAATGATGAATACTTTCAACCTACTTGTTCATGTTTATTCTTGTAAGTAGATTAGTGTTAATTAGTATGTTTTGTTAGTTATTAGTTTGTTTAGTTTGCTAATTAGCTTGTTTTCTTTTATCATTTACAAGACTATCTTCATAATTCGTGGTGAAATATTTGTTAATCACATTCAAGAATTCCCAAGTGGTATTAAACATAAAATATATTTTTGGGTATCTTGAATTATTAATAAATGTTAAATGTACAATCTTTGATTTTTAAAGCAAGAAAATGTTAAACCCATGCTTAATCAATGATTTACAACATAACCACGCGTGCTCGAGTCAAGATTCCATGCCTTACCATGTTTACCGCTTCCTCACGTTTCACAAAACGCACCCCCATGTTCAATAATTTTTCCTTGGATGATAAATTTTTAACTAATTTTTGAACATGAGTTGAATCATTATGATGTTATGTCTTGAAAAACACATGATTTTCACTAACATCATGAACTGCTCAAGAAATTTGTTTTGTATAGATTAACATATTTTTGAAATTTCAGGATCATGAATCATCCCTACTTATGTTTTGAAGCGAGCCGCGAGAGATGGTGTCATGAGAGACTTCAAAGGCTGCTACAAAGGGTCAAAAGACCCCATTTACAAGAAAATGAAGAAACACTAGCGGCATTTAGAAAGATACAATACATTATTGAGTGTCCAATGGAAGCATTTATTCTCACAAAATAGACCTTCCGTTTATGAACTAACTCTTGAATTTTTAGCATCTTACAAATTTAGCATGAAAGACTCTGATCCTTGGGATAATAATGCAGTTTCATTTAGACTTGCTGGGCATTGGCACAAAGCATCCATTGCCTTGTTTGGTATCTACCTCGGGATCTACACGGAACAGGAAATGGAGGAGGAAGCAGTATCTGGAATGCCGGCATCCATACTTTCCCGGACGAGGAAAGTAAAGACATGGAAAGTGGTGCAATGAGGAAAGCATTTTGGGAGCGGATTGGAACTGGAGGGTTCAACTCAAGTAAAATAAAAAGCAGTCAGATACAAGACCCGCTATTGCGATACATTCATCATTTACTTAGTCATTCCATAACAGCTCTTGTCAAAGCGAGGAGTTGTTAACTTGAGGGACTTGTTCATTTTATATTGTATGGTTAATCAGCTGCCATGTAATATTGGGTATTTGTTTTCTAATCTTTTTGCCAGGAATGCAATTGTAGGTGCTCCAACACCTATGTTTGGAGGAAGCTGGATTTTGAACTTATACAAAAGCTATGGTTATAACACTGAGGGAACTGAAGGAGTGATGTCGGGACTATTAGACTTGAGAATTTGCACAAGTATATACATGGTGACAAGCCTACCAATGGGCAGCCAAGATTCATGGATAAGAAGGGACAAATCTGGGATCCGGCGGACCCCGAAGAAATAATTATGGATCTCGACATGCCAATACAGCCAGAAGGAGCCAGAGCTGGATCTTCAAGTTCACGTACAAGGGAATTCCCACCATGTTAGACCTTTACAAGTCAATTCAAACAACCAGCAACCATGCAAGGCGATCATTTGAATAGGCCTAACAAGCCTTCAACCGAGTCGAAAGTCTGCACTCCCGAGTCGATGACCTCAGCAACGATGTCACGTACATCAGGAACCAAATGTACCATGAGTGGGGGGATATTCCCCCATGAAGCCCTTGAAAACCATATCATTTTCGAGGACCCGACGCAATTGTTTTGTGCCAATCTATCTTTTAATTTATGTCATTTTGTTTTTATTTTGTGTGTTTAGGACTTTAACGCTTTTAATAAATTGGTGACATTTCAGGTGATACTGAGGATTCTAACAACGCGAGGCCAACCAAACACAATTGAAAATTCATCATTTTTAAGGGAGTTATTTCATTACCCTTTCTCGATCTTGATTATATTAATCACATTAAGGACAATGTGAATTTTAAGTGTGGGGATGGGAGTAATGCATTTGACTTTACTAAAAAGGTCCAAATTTAAACTTTTAAGAAAAGATCACTTACCAAGTAATTTTTGTAACAAGAAGCCAAAAATAAAATTTTTGATAAACCAAATTATATATATACGTTTTCGGGAAATAAAGAAGTAAACTCATGACATCCAAGTAAAATTGAAAATGTTTTTTTGTGATATCCTTAAAAGCAATAATCTAATCTAGTAAAATATTTAATCATGTAAAATGAAGCACTTGTACCTAATTCCATCCATATACGAGTTTATTTTTGAGCCTTAAACAGCTTTTGCAAAATTGCAATTCTACTTTCATTCTGGATGTAATTAAGGGTGCCATATGATACGTGTAATTACAACTTGCTTTAGGTACGTATTTCAAGACCTTAATTAGTATTTGTTGCATAAAAATGAGTTAGGCAATAGAAAACCTTAACCATTTGAGCCCCGACCATTGTCTTTAATTTTCCTTACCCGAATGTCTACCATAGTGAGCCTCGTTGAGCTTAAACGTTCTTTATCTTTCAATCACCCGAGCCACCATGTCACTTAACCAAAAGCCTTCTACAAAACCCATTTTCATTAAAGACACGTTTTTGGCTTATATAAAAAAAATATAAAAAAAATTTGGTCTTTTACCGGTAGACCTTAAAGAACTGGAATGCATTCTTTTGATTTCAATTTCCTTTGTTGCCTTAACCACGCAAAACCGGGACCTCCCCCGGAAATCCGCGAACAAATTTTCAATCTCACGTTTGACGCAAGAATGAAATGGCGAAAAAAGGAACAAGTTCCGCCATTTTGTGGAATTTCAAAAGGTGCTATAAAGAGACGGGCAAAAAGATATGAAAGATGCCGAATTGTGGAAATTGGTCTCATAATGGAAAATGCAAAAAGAATCAAACTGAATCTCAATATGAATACACAAAACTAATCCGATTGGGTGCCATTAGGCTTCAAGCCGAACTATCCTTGAGAAAGGGAAGTTTTGTGTATCTTCGGGTAAAGATGAAGTACGATTCTTGAAAGCAAAATACGGTCTTGACAATCTGACCTTAAACGAGTCCTCAAGCTAGCATATCCCTTCTAGCTTGAAGTATTATATAGGGAACTTTTAGGGCTTTCCTTGTAGTTTATGTTAGAAAAATAAGCCAAGATTGTCGTCTTTAGCAATTAGCCATCTTTTCCAAATATTCCATACCCGAGCCCGAGCCAAATTACAACCCATCAAGACCTAATGATTTATGAAAGTAAATATCTAAGCAGGTGGAGATTTGATCCCTTAACAAGCTTATGATTTCACACATATTCATACTAGGCAATTGAGTGTATTAGTCATACTTAATCTTGATTATGACTCCATATATTGAGCTGAGTGTGAGTGCACCTTGTGAGAAGTGTGGATTTTTGCATGAGTATAATTTTACTAACCTATTGCTTGCTAGGATATCATTTTACATATGCTTAGAATATTTATATTTGGTGGATTTGTCATTTTAAGTGATTTTGCTTGAGGACAAGCAAAAGTTCAAGTGTGGGGATGTTTGATGTGCTCCAAATTATACATAAAAATCCTATCAAAAGCACATCAATTGTTCCTTAATATCTTCCTTAAAATGATGAAAATGTACTGAAAAGTCTTAAATTGTGTTTTCAGGTGTTTAAAAGGGCAAGTTGGACAAAAGGAGCATATTTAGCAAGAAATTGAAGAAATCTGAGCTTTGGCGTCCAAACATGGGGTCGTGCCTCTTTATGCACGCCCCTATGCTTTGCCAGAAACACACCCCCGTGCTAAATTAACACACCCCCGTGTTTGGGCATCTGACAAGGACAAAATACTGTTCCCTAAAAGTAGACACGGGGCCGTGCCTTTTAGGCATGGGGTCGTGCCCCACCTCCAGCACGAGACCGTGCCCTATTTAGCACCGGGCCGTGCCCGACACAACCTGCATATACGAGCTGACCAACTTCCGTAAGCATTGTACTAGCACGGGGCCGTGATTAAACACTCCGGAAAGCCTATAAATAGAAGCCTAAGTACGCCATTTTTGGTAAGTTTTGGTGGGAGAGTTACTCTGCAGAACTCTCTCGGGAATGAAGACTTCAAGATCATTTCGAGGCTTGGAAGGTGCATACAACACATCGAAGAAGCTCGGGATCGTCTAAACGCCATCCGTTGTGGATTATCGGTTTGATTGTTCCATTTCACCGATGATTACATATCTATCTTCTTTGTTATATGTTGTTATGTTCAAGCTCATTATGAGCTAAACTCTTTTTATCATCCTAATCGGATGAAACTTATGTAATTTGTGATGAACTAATGGTGTGATAAATATTATGTTAATGTTATGGTGGTCTTGGGAAAACTGTTGATGGGTAGCATCTACATTTGAACGGGAAGTATAAATTTATGGTTTGTGATTGTGATCGTCATACAAAGTTGAAAAACCGTATGATTAACTTTCATTCGTGAAACCTGTCTTCATTATAAATCCATGGCTAATGAACTAGAAATGGTTATTAGAAATCATATCACTTTAACTTTCTGACCATTTGCGGGTTCCCTTTTATTTGTTTGGAAACTTTAGTAATTGTTACGGTTTTCTAAAATTAATGGTATGTTAGGAAGGAACCTGATCAACTCTCTTTTTGACATTAAGTTATGTTTTCAGAAATCGTATGTCAAATAGGTCACAAAAGATTTACCTACATTACTAGGGCTTTGATCTGAGCAGTAAAACTCAGCCTGACAGGATCAAGTCACTACGGCAGCAGGATAGACAAGAAATCGTGCCAGCTCATCTTATAAACATTAACATAATTACATTAATCCATATGTTTAAATCACACCACCAATTCATCATGGTACAATAGTGGAATCTAATTAGGATGATAACTTTTATTCCCTGGTTTTAAATCCAAACACTTCAAATCTTAGTTTACTTTCTTTCCATTATTGTTTATTTTTTAGATCCTAAAATCTTTCTCATACAAATTATCATTTTCTTTAACAAAAACCAAATCTGATAGTCAAACATCAAGTTTGTTGAGTAGGCTAGGTGTGTCCACAACCAACACTATATTACCACACGACAGGTACACTGCCTTTTGTGTGTGTGGTTTAGTATTAGTAATAACCAATTAAAAGTGAATCTGGGCAATAAATCTATATCAAAATATATATACTATCCGCACCCATCAACCCCATATAAACTTTACATCTTTTCGGCTCAACTTGGTTAGTGGAGAGGCAAGCTTGGAAAAGTGTTGGATGAATCTTCTGTAGTAGCCCGCCAAACCCAAGAAGCTATGAATCTCGGATGGCGTCTTTGGTGACTTCCATTGCATAACCACCTCCACCTTTGCCGAGTCCACCATAATCCCATCGGGATTCGCCACATGACCCAAGAATTGAACTTCGTGCAAACAAAATGCGCATATGGAGAACTTGGCGTACAACTCCTTCCTCAACGTCTCCAAAACCTCCCGAATGTGACCGGCATGTTCTGTCTCGCTCCTTAAATAAATCAGGATATTGTCAATAAACACAATCACGGATTTACCCAACATCGGCCGACACACACGGTTCATCAGATCCATAAAAGCAGCTGGTGCATTGGTCAAACCAAAAGACATGATAAAAAACTCGTAGTGACCATAGCGCGTGCGGAAAGCTGTTTTAGGGATATCCTGCTGCTTCACCTTCAACTGATGGTAACCAGATCGAAGATCTATTCTTGAGAACCAACTGACACCTTGAAGTTGATCAAACAAATCGTCTATCCTCGGTAAGGGGTAGCGGTTCTTCACTGTCAATTTATTCAGCTCACGGTAGTCAATACACATCCTCATACTATCGTCCTTCTTCTTTACAAACATAACTTGAGCACCCCAAGGAGAGATACTTAGTCTAATGAACCCCTTATCAAGCAGCTCTTGCAACTGCTCCATCAACTCTTTCATCTCCATCGGAGCTAATTGATACGGTGCCTTGGCAACAGGTCGGACACCCGGTATCAAGTCAATCTGGAACTCGATCTCACGGCCAGGTGGCACTCCTGATAAGTCTTATGGGAATACGTCTAGAAGTCACACACAATCGATACATCAAATAGTTGTGGTGTTGGCGTATCCACATCCTTTACATAGGCCAAGTAGGCACTACATCCATGCCTCATACACTTTCCCACCACCGCCATTGAGATTACCTTCGGGATCGTAGTAACCCGATCACCATAAACTGTCACTGAACTACCGTCAGGCGCTGTCAAACAAATCATCTTCTTGCGATACACAATGTTCGCCTTCAAGTCCGCCAACAAATCCATCCCAAGAACCAAATCAAAACCACCTAAGGTCATCACGAACAGTCTTACAGGAAACTTATGACCCTCAGTTCCACATCACAGTTCTTTATCATCTCAGAAATCCTGGTAGACTTACCTATGGTAGTTTCTACATCAAAGGGCGCATCAACACGTCTACTACTAACAGGCAGCTTAGCACAGAAAGCAGCAGAAATAAAACTTTTACTGGCACCTGAATCAAATAACACAGAAGCTAAAGTTTGGTTCACCAGAAACGTACCGGACACGACATCAGGGTACGTTCTAGCTTCCTCCTGTGTGATGGTGAATAGTCTGGCACTCACCCTTGGTCCTTCACCTCCTGGCTTCTTCGCCCCGGAACCCTCGGCCACTGGTTTTTTGCAATCCCTACTCATGTGACCCTTTTCACCACAGTTAAAGCATCAGACCGCACGAGTGTCCTTGGCTATATGCCGCAGCTTCACACATTTGAAGCACTCATTCAACCCCAGGCTACATTCCCCGCTATGTTCTCTCCCACACCTACCACACTTCTTTATACCAGCGCCCGATGCGACCACACGGCCGTCGTCCACCGTGCCTTCTTGTTACCGTCGAAGCATCACCCCGACCAAACCTCTTCCCCTGCCAGTTTCGATCACACACCGCTCTTCTTTCCACCTTCAGTCACCACCACCGTCCTCTCATCATACAGTCTCCCTGCCAAATCCACTACTGACTAAACGTGATCGGCCAGGCAGCGATCATGTGCCTGCGAATATACACTGGCAAACCCTGAATGTATCTCTTGATCTTTCGAGACAGAGGTGTCACCTGATCCTATACCAGACATGCCATCTCATTGAATTTTGTGGTGTACTGCTGGTGCGTCATAGTTCTCCCCTCCTATTGCAAGAACTCCCTTTCAACCTTGTCCATTTCCCGATGAGGACAAAACTCCTCAATCACCAAATTTTTCAGCTCAGACCATCTCATCCTCCCGATGGCCCTGCTACCCTCGGCTTGGACAATGTTGTCCCACCAGCATAGAGCCGAATCCACAAAAGAGTAGGTAGCGAACTTCACCTTCTGATCTTCACGACACTCACTGATATTAAGAACAACCTCTATTTCCCTCACCCATTGTTGAGCAGCAGTAGCAGTGCTGTTTCCATCAAAAGTTGGGGGCTTGCATCTCATAAACACCCCATAGTTACAGCCTCGTGCCGCCCCCTGCACATGCTCTTCTTCTTCCTCCTCTTCCTTATCATCCGAGAGAACCATTTCAGGCTCCGGTTGCTCTCATCCACCTGAGGACCTGTTCCTCTCCTTTCTTTCCCCTTCTCTTACTGCCTTGATCACTTCGGTCACCACAGACGGTAGATCATCTACATAACCTGATGAACTTCTTCCACCACAGCCTCCTTTACTGAGGCTCTCAGATTCGCGCTCTCGTCGCCACCCTCCAGATGAGGGGTCTCAGGTTCCTCATGAACCACTTTCTCACTTTAGGTCTCCCTCTCTTGGGTCGCGATTCAGCACCATGACCTCCACCCCATGAAGCTTTTGATGATCTACCACCGGCCATCATACGCACACTGAATGATTCAAACACCAACACGGTCATTCAAGGATCAACTCAGTTTATGACAAGTATAGTAAGTCCCTAATTATAGTGGCCAGTTATGATTAGCCACTTACTTTACTCTTCATACCCCAAGCATTACCTGTCCTGACTACATCAGTGTTTAAATCTACATACAACACATAACCACATACCATGCGCACATAATATCGGTTAACTTTACAAAAATACCTGATGGCACGCAGCTACAACAGATTGGCATCACATTCCTTTCCGTCCCATTCTCAGTTTAAGTTAAGATTTATTTTGAAAATTTACCCATTTACTTAAACTTTGGCTCTGATACCAACTGGTAAGGCCCCGTTCCCGAGATGCCTACAGTTGGTCATTCATCGCACATAAAACATATATTACATTTAGTCATTCGTAAAACGTTGCAGCGGAAACATAAAATAACTTTTCATATCTTTACAAATGCTTTTTCAAGCTAATACAAGCGTTCATTTCAAGACACCATTCATTTTCATTACAATGCAAAAACATTAACAAAAGAATGTCATCCAAAAGAGCTGAGTAGCCGCCTCGTGCCATCCTCAGCAATCACTACCTGCCAACTGGAAACACGTAAAAACTCAGTGTTGTTGAGTGAGTTCTAGTTTTATAATAAAACATAATTTTCTATCGCTAAAAATCATTCTTTACTTTCTTTCAAATCATATCGTGCTTTACATTCATTCGTGACCAGGCAATATACATACACATTGATAATATAATTATTATCTTCCATTACATTCGTTAACTTTCGTTCATTCCATACGTTCGTTCTCCCGAGTCTGTTGCGACAACAGGGTCGCTCACCTCATTAGCAATCCCAATGATTGCACGTTGTCCAAGTCTATTGCAACCATACGGTTGCTCATCTCATTGCCATCCTCAACGATAGCACGCTATCTGAGTCTCTTGCAACAACAGGGTTGCTCACCTCATGGCAACTTCACGATAACACGCTATCCGAGTCTGTTGCAGCCATAGGGTTGCTCACCTCATAGGCAATCTCAATGATTGCACGCTATCTGAGTCTGTTGCAACAACAGGGTTGCTCACCTTATTTATGTGCTTGCAAGCCTCTCCTTCATTCATTATCATTCAATAATGCATGCATTCTTACTTCATGTTCCTCTTTCATTATCTTTCACATTACGTTACATAATACTTCATTCATTCATTAACATGACACGTAAAGCCACAAGAAAGATAGACATAGATCATAATAAGGAACATATCATACACAGTCATCATCATCGTACAGGGCAACATCATACCTACATAACATGCATAAACATGCAACATCATCATCATACCCAACATGCACTCTAAGGCCTCAATCGTCATCTTACGTGCTCTTACGTGAACCTTTACATCAAAACTTACATCTGCACTTTTCCCTAATAGTCAGAAGTCAAACTACACTTTCCTCGGGTGCAGCAGCCCTATTCAAGCGTATGGGCACCCTTCAGTCGCATGGCCTCCATGCGACTGAACATCATGCGAATGAACCAATGCAGATGAACACTCATGTGAATGAACACCCAATCGTGCGAATGGACTAATACGGATGGGCCTCATGTGAATGGGACTAATACGGATGATCTCTTATGCGACCGGACCTTCAATCGCATGACCTCTATACGACTGGCCCTTCAATCGTATGAATGGACCCTCACTCTTGCGAATGGACCTCACTCGTGCGAATGGACCCCAATCTCACCCTATTCGGCCGTATGGCCACCATTCGGTCTCTAGTCAGTCGCCTAGCCCTAGCTGATGTAGAATGTAGTTCTAGCCGAACGCAAACTGCCATTTTCGACCTTCAAACTCATCTAAACCCATTCTAAGCCCAAATCAATCATCCTAAACCTTAGGGATGCATACCACAACACCATTCAAGCACACACAAGCCCGAAAACAAACTCTGAACGCGTCACATGCAACACACCCAAATGGGTCAAACACACATACATACAAAAACGGGTTTTCTATGCTTTCCGGCCGTAAAATCGTTTGAAAACATGTAAAAGTGGGGTCCTAGAACTCACACAAACGATACCGAGAAGTAGAGCTTCGGTTTGACTTGCTACACGAAGATTTTGCCCACTTGAATCTACCTAAACCAACCTTTTCTTCCTTTTTCTCTTCTTTCTCTCTACCCCTCTTTGATGGCTAAAAATGTGGCTGTGGGGAGAGGGTAAGGGCTGCCCTCTCCCTTTATATACCCCCACTCGCCCGTCTTTCTTTCATTGGCGAGTTTGGTCCCTCGACTTAGGACTTTATTTCTTTTCTTCTTTCGTCAGCTTCAAAATAGATAAATAACCGGGTGTTACACACCATCATCTCCATCTCCTTCTCTGATCTTTAGTAGGTCATCCTTTGATCCTTTGAGCCTCAGTATGATGGTCTTATTGGTCGCCTCTAACTCCCCTATCCATTTTGCTGAATGGACATGTTGCTCCTAGAGTTAGGATATCTCTGAGCTCTGAGAAGCCATTTGCTGTGCCTGCTACTCTATCAGTTGTGCCTGCTGAGATATCTACTAGCTGACGAATCTGGGCAGTCTTCTCGTCATCCGCTGCTAACAGCTTCAGCACCATACAGTTCAGCGCTGAGAGTTGTTCCTCTACCCCATTGGGAGGTAGAGAGGATCCAGATGGAAAGGAGGGGTAAGATGACAGTCCTGCTTGGTGGCTAGTGGTGGTGGTGGTAGTGAAGATTGGGGTTGGTATAGATGAAGGTGGCGGTGGATGAGTTGTAGTGGAGGTGGATTGTATGTGGGTAGATGGTGGAGTGGGTGCGGTAGTGGTGTGTGAGGTGGTAGATATGGTAGTGGTGGTAGGTAGAGTGGTGGTAGTGGTGGTAGTAGGTAAAGTGGTGGAAGTGGAGGTAGCAGTGGTGGTGGTCATAAATGTCATCCTCCTCCTCTTCTTCTCATCCCTTGGGGCTCAGCCATCCGTTTTTTCTTGAACCCTTCGAGTGGACGGTCCCCCTGGGATGTTAGGCTCCCCCTGGGACGCTAGGTTGATCTGGGGTGTAGGTTGGATCAGTCATAGTCTCACCAGACCCTCCTGGGTGTTCACCAGCCCCCCTAATCCCTTGCTTGATGGTAACCACCTTGCTACCAACCGTTCGAGTCAACAGTTCTTCATCCGACTCCTCCTCCTCATCAGGTTGGAAGTCCTGATGGAAACCTGCTGCCTCCGGCCAACCTTGGGTGGATGCTAGAGATGTTATATCAGCAGTGGGGGCCCTCAATTGAGTGGGCCATGCATCTCCACCATCACCGTTGTCATCGTCGTGGTACTCATCGTCCGGGAACACAAGCTGCTCAACATCAGAATCACTATCTGTGTGGCGCCATTTACGCCTCCCTGGCGCTACGTAATCAACCTTGGCCAGGTGGCCGAAGAGTCTCTTCACCGGGGGTTTGACCTGCTTTCCCCGGTAGACCTTCATACGACCCAATGTCGTATCATCCATGATCTCCAACGACACAGCGTCGTGGCTCTCCTTGGGCAGTGTGGGTAGCTTCTTATCAAAAATCATCTAAAGAAACCTAGGGTACATGCAGAAATCCTCTTTGCCCTTAGCCTCCAAATTCTCTATCAAGTAAGAGAATATCATGCTCGAGAAGCTAAAAGGGTGGTTCAGTACCAGGGCCATGTAGGCATTTTGAATCTGGTCTGAAAGATCATCAAAACCACCCCTTCGCGAAGCCAAGCACTTGAGGATGACATGTGCCAAGTACTTGTACTAGGGACACAGGTTTCTCTTGTTGAGGACACCTGCATTAATATCCCCAGCGTACTTCATCCTTAAGAAGCACCCACTCACAGTTAGCAGGTGAAGTTAGGTAGGGTGGTTTGCATGATCACCCAACCCAAGTACACGTTGAATATCCTTAGCAGTGACCTTAATATCCTCCCAAAAATAGAACTCCTGATGTTGTATGGCTCATGAGAGCGGTCAACCGATGCCCTCTCCCAAACGGCCTGCTGAATAGACCTATAGGGAGTGCATGGTGTGGATATAGCCTTGTAGATCCTGGATTGCTTAAGGAATGCGATAATCCCCGCAAACTCAGCGCCATTCCAAGTGGTGGCATCCAAATGAGCACATATGTTGTGCTTAGGGTTGATGGACCACTTGTCAGCCATCAATCTGTAACACAAGACACGTAGACATTAGATAACTTGGTTGAATTCAGTCTGGTTCAATCATGCGATTGAACCATGCGACTGTGTTCAGTTGGTTGATCTGGCATGAACTGGATTCAGTCGGGTGACTGAGAGGTGACTGAGTTCAGTCGGTTGATTGAGCCGGTGATTGGTTCATTCGGCCGACTGAGCTCATTCACATTAACCATTCGACTGATTGAGCAATTTGACCAGCTCAATCGTGCAATTGGAGTTCATCCTGGTGTCCAATTGCATGTCCCTATTCGGTCGACTAAAATTCGAATTTGATCCAAAACTTGGAATTAGACATCGTGTTTCGGATCAATAGACTCGCAATGACTTTACTAATAACCTACTGACTGTTATTTCAACATTTTACTCGGTATATTTTGGTTATTAGTCCATTTACAGGTTCAGTTCTAGTTAGGGCCAATTTCTTGTTTTTGGAGTCAAATCGACGGAGTTTTTGGCATGGTCACACTGCATTTTACATGTATATTCACCAACGAACGTTAGAATATCAAAGTATGTAATCAATTTGGGTCAGAGGAAATTTTGGCAGAGTAACGGCAGTGTGTGCGATATGAGGACAATTGGGGGTGATGAGTTGAATGCGATCGACTATGGCCTTATTTATACTGAATCTGATTTCAATCGGGCGACTGGACCCATTCGCTCTGTTCATTCGAGCCATTGGACCTCAGTCGTGCGATTGGCTCAGTCGATCACATTCAGTCGGCCGACTGGGGTTAGTCGGGCGACTAACTCATTCGCCTAGCTCCATTTGGACGACTGACTCAAACTGATATGCCACTCGGCTGTCTAGTGCATGAGTATGGTCCATTCGTACGGTTGGTCCATACTCATGGTCCAGTCGTGCGATTGGATCATACTCATGATTTTGACTTTATGACCTTTCCACACTTAATCCCTTTTAACTTTTGATTAAACATTATGAGCATTTGATCATCTCAGACATGATCATTTTAACTTGGAAAACTTTTGATCACCTCAGACGTGATCATTTTAAACAATTTGTCACCTCAGACGTGACTGATTTTTTATTTGAAAACATGTGTGGTCACCTCAGACGTGACCCTTTTAGGTGATTAGTCCCCTATTGAATTCTATGGCATAGTCCAATATCTAACAAACTGAATTGACGACATTTTAACAAAATAAAAAAGTTAAACTGGAATAAAAAGCTAAAACTTGTTTTTGACATTTTGTGTGAGGTGTAAATCCTAAGATAGAAATCTAATGGATTCGGTTCCGGAAAAGGCAGCTTCAATACATTTTGATCATAAATGGACCAATTCAATTTGGAATCATACAGGCAAGTCAAATCATTTGGGACACGTTATCAACACCTTTTTATGCTTAATTCTTGTTTTTCATCTAGAGTCATTAGCAAGTTTAGGAAATCATACTAGTACTATTAGATCCCTACATTGATTTCGATTTTCAAGAATTGTAGCCACGATGATTGTCAGTATACTTTTCCTCTTAAATCCATACACAGACTTTTGACACAGATTGGTGACCATTTAAGATTTGATTATTTCAACAAGCATTTGTGGATCCCACACTTATCTGGTAATCAACATTCCTCAGGAGATTTTTGAGCGGTCTCAAGGTAGTTTCCAAGAAGAGACTATTCATAGAACTTTCAAAGAGACGCCAAGCCTCAGGTCAGTGCCACCGCACAGTAGAGAGGCAAAAAACAACAATGAATTCTAGAATATATAGGTTATGCTTATCCTCAGGTTAGTGCCACCGCACAGCGGAGATGCATATAACATACCTTCTTCTTTGAGCAATTTTAATATTTTTGCATAGATCTCACCAACAAAATAATTTTTTAATTGATTGCTTTTGCTTTTTTTCATGTGCTTTTGCTCATATTTTGGTCTTACGCTCACATTTGTGGCGTTTATTCTGCTCGTCACCCCTTATTGGAATTTTGTTGATTGTGTTAACCACTGATAAGATGTTAAGCCACAAATTGTTCAACAACTTAGTTTTATCTTGAGATCACCAACAAGGTCTAATCATCTATTGTGTTGAATCTACCAACAGATCATTTGTGGTCTAGCAACCTCTAGCTCTACTTTCTTTGTGTTACCTTAGTAGTAACTAGTTTTACTATCATTTTTCTTTTATATTGCTCAGACTACACAGACTTGTACTTTGAACTTCTCATCTTATTCAATTTAAACTTTTAAAGTCCCAAGTGGTTTGTTCCTGTGTACTATCATTTTCCAAAGACATTGAATCGGTATAAAGTGTGGTCTACCACCACAGATACAATCTAGTTTCTACCAGCTAGCCTCTCCTCCTCCCTCGTTTTTTTATAATGTTACTAACTAAACCTATTCTCCCCTAAAATTCTAAAACCGTAATCGATTTACACTTTTTAGGATTTTAATAGGCGACAAAATAATACCAATTTAATTAAATACTTAAAATTAAACACAAATAATGAAAATAAAATTAAAAGAAAAATGGACTATACGCCTCGGACTAGACATGGTCATCTTTAGGAATTACATCACTTTTCTTTTTAACACCGTTAACCTCAAACAAGTATAGGAAACATGGTTTATCAATAGCCTTTGTATAGAGGTCAGTGCGTTGTAAATCAGTATTTATTTTAATCACATCGATTAGGTTCTTTTCAAAACAATCACGTATAAAGTGATATTTTATGCCGATGCGTTTGGTCTTAGGATGTTGGACCGGATTTTTAGTTACTTCAATTGTAGCAGAGTTATCAACAAAAATAGGAGTAGACGAGAAATTGAAACCGTAGTCCCGCATTTGTTGTTGAATCCATATGATTTGTGAACAGCAACTTGCAGCAACAACATATTCGGCTGCACAGGTTGACAAAGCAACCGAGGTCTGCTTCTAACACTGCCAGGTCACTAATCTCCTCCCAAAGAATTGTCATCCCGCTGATGTAGACTTGTAGTTCATCTTGCCGCCACCATAATCCGAGTCACTGTACACTGTAAGCTGGAAGTCATCGTCATGAGGATACCACAACCCAAGTGTTGGTGTACCCTTCAGATAACGGAAGATCCTTTTGACCCCTATCAGATGGTTAACTTTTGGCTTGGCCTGATATCTTGAAAATAAACATGTAGCGTACATGATATTAGGTCTTGAGGCAATGAGGTACATGAGAGATCCAATCATTCCTCGGTACATGGTGGCATCAACCAGATCGTCATTCTCGTCGGGTGCTACATCATGGTTTGTAGCAAGTGGAGTCCCGGCTGCGGAAGCATTCTCCATGTCAAACCGACTGAGAATATCTCCTACATACTTTGTCTGATGTAGGAAAATCCCTTTTGGTGTCTGATCCACATGTAACCCGAGAAAGAATTTCATATCTCATGGCACTCATTTCAAACTAAGCTTTCATTACTGCTTCAAACTCTTTACATAGATCTTCGTTCTTGGACCCGAAGATTATGTCATCGACATAGATTTGGACTAGCAGTAAATCACCATCCTTTTCTGTGATGAACAGTGTGCAGTCAATGACACCTCTACGAAAACCACGTTTCACATGGTGAGTCGAGAGTTTCGCATACGAGGCCCTGGGATCTTGATGAAGCCCATATAAAGCCTTGTCAAGTTTGTAAACTCTGTCCCGATGGTATGGATCCTCAAATCCCTTGGTTGACTAATATACACCGTCTCTCGGATTTCACTGTGAAGGAATGCACTCTTCACATCAAGTTGATAAACTTTAATCTTCGTATATGATGCATAGGCAAGGAAGATACGGATTGCTTCCATTCTTGCCACCGGTGCAAACATTTCATTGTAATCTATGCCCTCGACTTTTCGAAATCCTTGAACAACAAGCCGAGCCTTGTTTCCGATGATCATGCCTTGATCATCTTTCTTGCATTTCAAGACCCATTTGGTGCCAATGACCTTAGCACCTTTAGGTCTATCCACCAGAGTCCATACTCCTAACTTCTTGAACTGGAGAAGTTTTTCTTGCATGGCACTCACCCATGCCTCATCATTCAGGGCTTCACTAACATACTTTGGCTCAAACTGAGACACAAAGCAACATTATACACGATTGTGAAGGTATCCCTTACAGCTGATTCTGGTCTGAACCCCTGATCTCACATCCCCAATGATATTATCCAAAGGATGATAGACATTTAGGCGTGACCCAGGAGTGGTTGGAACAACTAACTCAGAATCAAGATTATGAACATTTTGTTCAGTATCGAGGCAGTAGGAGTTTGAGGTTCCGATAATTCAGTGGCATCAATGTCAGATGCTTGTGGACTTCCAGTAGGAGGAACCTGTTGCTCCTGGTTGTTCAGATCAGTCTCCATGTCTTCATCTTCAAAGGAAGAGTCACTTCCCTCGAGTGCTCCCCCTGAGTTGGTGGATGAATCACCTTGAAGTCCGGATGATGTAGATGCCTGTGAAGGTGTGTTCAATACATCATACATCATCTTTGTTGCTAACTCATCATTAGAAGTGGAGAGTGAGATGTTGAAGTACTTGAAGAATCCATCATAGGTGAAAAAGAAGGTGGTTCCTTTTCCTGCAGGTGGTGTGGTGTATCTCTGAACATCAATGTTACACCATACTTCTACTTAACCCGTTGAGTTGTTGTAAACTCTTTTGTTCGGTATGTTGTATCCTAGAAAGATACCTTCATCAGCCTTCTCGCTGAATTTTCCCTCCTGAGTCTTCTTCAGTACGGTGCATGGAGCGCCAAATGGCTCGAGATACTCTAGATTAGGTTTACATCATTGTAGTAACTCGTAACACGTCTTTCGATGGCGTTTAACTACCAGAACTCGATTTAGCGTGTAATACGCATTTGCAACTGCTTCATTCCAGACATAAATAGGCAGTTTTGAGTCTGCTAGCATCATCCGTGCTATCTCTATCAAGCTGTGATTCTTCCTTTCAGCAACTCTGTTCATCTGAGGAGTGTAGGCAGAAGTGAACTGATGCACAATTCCCTTTTCCTTGCAGTAAGCCTCCATCCATTGATTCTTGAACTCGGTTCCATTGTCTGTGCGCACTTGTCGTACCTTCAACTTGTATAGAGACTCCAGAGTAGTTACTAATTCCTTGAATGACTCAAATGTTTCTGATTTAGATTTCAAAAACATCACCCAAAAGAATCTTGAGTAGTCATCAGTAACTACGTAGCAGTACAAGTCGCATGCGATGCTTCTTGTACTGACTAAACCAAACAGATCCATATGAAGAAGTTCAATAGGAAGTTCAACGGAATGAACTATCTTTTCCTTATGAGACTTCTTCTACTATTATCCCTTCTTACACGCAACATAGAAATCTAGAAGTTGGAAGTTTTTGACGTTAACTCCTCTCACTAGATCATTCTGGATCAAGTGATTCATCTTCTGTGGATTAATGTGTCCCATTCTCCTATGCCAGGAGATGAAATCCTTCTCAGTAGCTTTTGACAAGAAGCACTGAACTTCATGATCTGTTGTGTAGGCCTTTGATAGATCCAAGACATAAAGGTCCTTATATCTTGAGGCAGACATTAAGATTTGATCCTCCGGGATGACATAGTCCTTTTTCAGGACATAGCACTTCTTGTTGTCAAAAACTACCTTAAACCCTTTATCACAGATTTGAGAAACAAAAAGCAAGTTCTTTTGAAATTGTTGAACGTAGTTTACCTTGTCAAACTTCACTTTCTGATTACCTACTTCCGCTTGAGCTGTGATGTACCCACCTTTGTTTCCAGCAAATGAAACATGACCTCCTTTTATTTGTTTAACGTTTGATAAGAGAGCCATGTTCCCTGTCATGTGTTTGGATGCTCCGCTATCTATAATCCATGTGTTGGTCTCAGCACTATAGCGAACACCCTGCACATTCAATTGAAAACATTAGTTCACGTTAGGGACCCAAGCCTTCACTGGCTTGGGTTTCCCAGAGGCATCACACATCATCAACTCAACCCATTGACAGTTCAAGGGTGAGGGAAGCTCAGATGTCTTCTTGTTCTCATAATCAGACAATGAGGTTGATTTTTCTTTCCATAAGCCAGCTTTGTGTAATGCTTGTTTGTGATAAACAGACAATTGGCTAATGTGTTGAACTTTAGGTTTACTATCCCTTTTAGGTGGCGTCACTGAGTTCCTCTTAAAAGAGCTAGGTTTTGATTCCGGAAGTTCAACTTTCCTCCTCGGTGTCTGATACCAAGGACAATGAGACGCAATGTGTCCATACTCTCCACAGCTGTAGCATGATCTACTTTCGACTTTACGGTTTAACTGTTTTTGTGGAGATATATGTGACACACGTGTGACCTTACTCTGTTTGGGTTTTGTCTCTTCTTGTTTAGATGTTTTGTCTGGTTTAACAAAGTTAATTGCTTTAACAGTTTTAACATCTTTTCCTTTTCTATTATCTGGACTTTGACTTGACACACGTGGGTGGTTAACTTGTTTGGTCTTTTTGGGTTCAGAATTAGACTTGATTGACCCAGAATTTATATTAACCTTTTCAAAATCTTTGTCCAGATTAACACAAGGCATTTTACCTTTTGCATTTGAAGTGGCCTCCTTTTGTTTAGTATTAGATTCATTTGATTGGCATGTGGAATCTGGATCACTTAGAAGAGGAGTAGACACCACATGATCCTTGATTGGATTATCATTAATTGGTTTACATTTTGTGTTCATCAAGATCTCATGTGGTGGTGGAACCACTTTATAACCCAGTCCCTCCTCGTTGTTTCTCTCTCTCACTAAGTTTTGGACAATATGAGATGAACTTGTCCAACTGTGCAGTTTTTGCTTTATGGAATTAACTTCTACTTCTAAAACTACCTTTTGTTTCTTAGTGTCCTCTAGGGAGTTATGATAGTACCTAATGTCATTAGCTTGATTAAAGGCTACTACTTTTGTTTCCCTGAGCTGTTTGTTCAAAAGATCTATCTTTTCCTTGTAACTATGCTCATTTTGGTTTAGAACTCTATTAGCTTCAGTGCACAGTTCCAAGTCCTTTACTAAGTTATCATTATGATCTAATAACCTAGAAAATTTTAAATAAATGCTTTCCCTAAATTTATTACAATCAAAACAAGCATGATTATTAAAAAGTTGGTTAGTAGTACTTACCTAAGAGGGTTCTGATGAATCAGCCATCAATGCAGAGTCTGGTATTTCTGGTGCTGGTGATTCTG
This sequence comes from Flaveria trinervia, assembly GCA_025506515.1. Classification (NCBI taxonomy): domain Eukaryota; kingdom Viridiplantae; phylum Streptophyta; class Magnoliopsida; order Asterales; family Asteraceae; genus Flaveria; species Flaveria trinervia. The sequence goes on along the minus strand of CM046449.1, from coordinate 53,608,317 downwards.
ATGTTGTAGTAGTTTTCCGTTCTTCAGGCAGTAATTGACAACTGGGGCAGTCTCTTCTGTGTTTGACATCACTAGTTCGACTGCAATATCTCCTTCACTAGCAGAATCATCATCTAGATCCTCCACAATAGCAATATTGGATTCTCCCGGTGAGACAAACCGAAAGCTCCAGTCATGTCCTTCATCAACATGAGCAGTCAAGGATTTAGGATCCTTGCTTGATGAAGTAGGACTGCTAGTAGGTTTGTCTTGATGATTGAAGGAAGTGAAAGGATTCTCGTTTTCAGTCTTCTTTGGCTTCACACACTCTCGTTTGAAGTGCCCTTTCTCGCCGTAGTTACAACAAGTCACCTTGGTCTTATCGAAACCAAAGGTAGTGTCCTTAGTTGCAACCAAGTTCTGTCCGGTTTTCTTGACAAACTTCTTAGCTCACCGGACAGCACTCGCTAAGGCCCACATTATGTCCATCCTTTCCAGCTCTGTCTCGTAACCTGCTCATAGTCCTCATCTGCCAGATGGTAGTTCCCAATTTTACCAGCAGTTAGTCCATCATAGGAGTGGACTACTGCAGCTAAGAGATCCATGTGTTCTTTAGCTACCTCAACTGTCACATTACCAAAATTCTCGGTCTTTAGTTATGCTACATTGGCTTCAGGTACAATGTATTAGGTACTAGACGACCCTAACATTTCTGATCTTGAATTAGAGGCTTGAGAAGGACCAGACGAGCTTGATACAAAAGCTATCTGAAGAGGTGCTCCAGATGTTTTAGCTTGAGGGGTCGTATTGTACTAGGTTGGGTTCTGATCATAGGAAGCCTTTTATGCTCTATACTTCATTATCAGCTCTTCCTCTCTCAGTTTCAGAATAAAGTCATTGATATCTAACTTCGTTAGCATATCATTCTGTCTGAGGTTTGAGACAAATGAAACCCATTTCTCTGGCAACCCATCTGCAAAGTTAGACACTTTGTCCTCTATTGACGTCGTTACTCCATGAGTGTGCATCTCACTCATCAAGTGGTAGAACCTATCGATAACATCATCTAGGCCTTCTTTTCCCATCGAGGAGAAGTTGTCAAACTCCTTCTTCAAAGCCTTAGCCTTTATGGCCTTCAATGATGCGTTTCCATCATACCTTTTCTCCAATGCATCCCATAGTTTCTTTGCTTGTGTATACTCCGAGAATTGATGAAAAATATCCTTCTGAGTTGACTGTGTAAGCAAGACATAAACTTTCTTTTCAACATTGTATTTGACATTTTGTCCATCAGTCATGCCACCTAGTGTAAGTTTGACACCATCAGCTCCTACTGGCATGTTATACCCCGTCTCTATAGATTCCCATAGATTGGGATCTACTCCATTTAAGTAGATCTCGAAACGTTGCTTCCATTATGGGCATTCATCTAACGTGATTAGCTTTGGGGGTTTATTATGATTCTCCATTTCATTCTCCAATAGTAGTAAGTTCTGAATACGTGAGTCTCTCCCTGTTGTCAATGCTGAGTATTGGTCCTCCATTGCTATAAACTTTAACTTTAAACCAAACTGTTTTATTAGTGCGAATGAAGGTGTGTGATTGGGCTATTCGGGCAATTGAACTATGCGGATGGTTCAATCGTGCGACTAAACTAATCCGAATGGCTTAGTCGATCGAATGAACTAATGCGGTTAAGTAATGCGAATAGACTTCTCAGTCGTACGAATGGGAGTACGAATGAGTCCGATTGTGCATATGGGGGATGCGTATGACCTCAATCGTGCGATTGACTCAATCGTGCGACTGAACCTGCTGGATTTCGAAAATTTGTAGGTTTAAGGAGTTTTGACGCAAAACCACGAATTTCTTGCTAACCCTAATTGCCGTATGCCGGAAAAAAACTAAACTTTACGATCAGGAGATGTCTAAAACCCGATTTGACACAAAAGATTGCGTTTTTTTAGTGTAAAAACACATTTTTTATATCAAAACGATTGAATCACACGTAAATCTAAAATCATATGGCTCTAATACCACTTGTTAGGATTGTCTACTCGATGAATACTAACAGATTTACGCGTGTACCGAATCAAATAGTGGGGAATCCTATTTGATTGGTGATCCAATCAGTGAGAACGCATGTAGAATCAATTAAAGACTGGTTCTAAACGTTAAGAACAATTAGCAATCGATCTACTGCGATCTATGAAGTTGGAACAGGTTGCTAGAGGTCTCTAGACGGCTAGGGTACGTCTAGGTATCGAAATATTCAAAGTGTCTCGTTTTACCACTAATTAAGTGGTATTTTTAGGTTAGGGTTTCTCAATCGTGCGACTAGACCATTTGCATGGTTCAGTCGTGCGATTTAGTCATGCGGTTGATCCATTTGCACGACTAAGTGTTCAGTCGTGCGACTGAGCCAATCTCATGTTACAATCATGCGACTGATCCAGTCTCCTAGTTCATTCGTACGACTGGTTCATTAGCATGAAGTTGTTCATGCGTATGGTCCATTAGCATGGCCAATCGCATGAGAACTTCATATAATTAAGTTTGAATACATTTCATAATCATTAATTGACTTAGATTTATTCAAACAACCACAAACCTATATAATTAGTTCAATAAGTGTTAACCTACTAATCAATGAAATAATATACATTATAAGTACAACCACACATTGTATTTCATTAAGTACCTGTTCAATTACATATGTGTAAGACAATAAAGACATTTTACATTAAGTTCAGAAACTAGGGACACATGTATCTACAAGTTTGATACCTGGTGTTTGAGAATGGAAGGTTTCATCAGGTCTCTTGATTCAAGAATGTGGGAGTCTATTGAGATTGGACCTTTCATACCTAGCACCCCCTCTGCTACTGAAGCTGGTATGATCCCCAAGGATGTGGCTAACTACTCTGATGAAGATAGGAAGAGAGTAGAGATTGACAGAAAAGCCATGACAACCCTTCAAATTGCCCTTCCAAACTCTAGGTACAGAGGTTTCAAGAAGTGCAAAATAGCTAAGCAGCTGTGGGATGCACTGAAACTGATGTATGAGGGTTCTTCTGAAGCCAATGAGAACAAGAAGGATCTCCTGAAATAGCAGTTTGAAAACTTCACCTTCAAAACAGGCGAGACCATGACTCAGCAATACTTCAGGTATGTTGAGATTGTGGATACCATAGTGGATGGAGGAGTTTCTCTTGAGAACAGGGACATTGTAAGGAAGTTCAAATCCTCACTTTCTAGGGAGTGGACACACTACTGTGTGGTGATCAAGAGGACTGAAAATCTCAAAACTCTTACTCTGACAGAGTTATATGGGATTCTCAGTGGCTACCAGATGGAGATGAAGATGCAACGTTCATCTGGCAACTCCAACAATCAAATGGGTTCAGCCCTACATTTGGTTGAAAGGGATAGCATAGAACCCCAACATCATCTCATATGCTACCCTGACAACTCACCAAAGGGTCCTTTCATCACCTTCCCAGAGACACCAAGGGAGAACTACACTCAAGGAAGCCCATTCGAAGAGACAAGCTCTTCTCAAGCTTTTGTGTCTTCTGATGAAAGCTGTGGCAACTCTCTTTTCACTCTTGAAGACCTGGACTGTATTCATCCAAATGATATGGAATACATGGAAATAGTCCAGCAAATGGCTCTTCTCACTCATAGAGCCAAGAAGTTCTACAAGAGGACTGGAAGGAAGTTTCCAAGCAATGCAACCAGTGGAAAGTTTGGCCTGGACAAAGGAAAAGTCAAGTGTTACAACTGTAACTTGATGGGTCACTTTGTCAGAGAGTGTATGGCACCTAAAACATATGGTGGCCAAACACGGTCTAGACCTAACTACACTGACAAATCTCTCCAGAATGAGAAGTCAAAGCAGCAGGCTACTGTTGCTGTTGAAGAAGGAGGCTTTGACTGGAGCTTTTAGGTGGAAGATGCTTCTCCAAACCAAGCATTGATGGCAGATCATGATGAAGCCAAGGTATTGGAACATCTATGTACTCCTGAATGCATTGCTAAAGTCAATACATACAGGTCCTATAACTTGGAGATGAGATCTGATCTTGAGTCCTTAAACATTTTAAAATCTGATTTTAGAAAGTCTGAAAATGATTATAAACTGAAGATAGAGGACCTTAAGAAAATCATTTCAGTTCTAAAACATGAACACACAGATTTTAGGACTCAAATCAAAGATCTCATAACCAAGCTGACTGAATGCCAGGTTGAGCTTGTGATCAGCAAAGCCAGGGCAGAAAATAGTGTTCTTGAAGAAGAGACCTTCAAGAACATGATATCCTCATCCCTGCACAACAAAGTGTGCTATCAAAATATGTAGGGACTAGGATCCAAGATAGCTCCTCCACACACAATCTTGTTTGTAAGACCTCCTAGGTGTGGAACTTGTGAAAATGAGCTTCCTCTCATAGATCCTATAAGTGAAGAGGATGAAAAAGAGATAATGAAGAATTCCTCTGAGAAGAGTGAAGAAGAGGATTCTAAGAAGGGCCACTATCCTTCTGAGGAGAAGAAGAAGACTGTGATGACCAAGTCTATGAGAAAGAACTTGATCAGAAAGAGCAAGAGAAAGGCAAGGAAGGCTCAAGAGATCAAGGCTACTTTTGATTCTAAGCAGAAACAAGTTTTCATCTCTGCAGGGTTTGAAGTAGTAAGGACTGAAGACATCAACCAAAACACTTCTACTAAGAGTTCTAGTTCTTGTTCAAATCATCTCAGTAACAAGAAGAAGACTGATCTGCTATGTATCACTGCTACACAGCCTAGACCATAAAACTCCAAGAACAGTTTCCAGCCCAAAAGGACTATCTCAGCATCTACAAAGATGAAGGTGGAGAAGGGATGTTACCAAAGACAATCTTGTTCCCAACAGAAGACTCTAGTGAAGAAGAAAATTGAGTGTATCATGTGTGATAGTATCACTCACATTGCTAAGCATTGCCCATACAATCCTAAAAGTACTGTCCATATGAAGAAGGCAAGTGGAAAATTACCCTCGGAAGAGAAGTTGGTCTTGGAAGAAAGGAGTTCTTCCGAAGCACTGAAGTCCGGTGTAGTGTTTACAGAATCTTCCAAAGGTTCAGTCATCAAAAATTCTGAAGTTCCTAAAGCTTCCAATGTTTTGAAGGTCAAGTCCAAGACTCCAAAGGTGGTGTGGAATTCTAAGAAAGACCAAGTGATTGAGAATTCTCCATCAACAACAGCTCAAGATCCTCTTCGCACAACCATAGGATCTATTACTGTTGCATTAACTTCTGTTTCTCTTAATGAGCCCAAGACAAGAAAGGCTTGGGTTTCTAAATGTGACTAATTCTTTTCTCTGTGCAGGGATAGCTCAAGACAAACAAGAATATCTGGATCATTGATAGTGGTTGTTCCAGGCACATGACAGGTAATAGATCACTACTCCAGAACTTTGAAAGGATTGATGGAGGACCAGTTGCTTTCGGAGGAGATAAAGGTGGTTACATTTTTGGACGGGGCATGGTCACAAATGGTAAGCTCAACATTGAAAAGGTAAACTTTGTCAAAGAGATTGGGTACAATCTTCTGAGTGTATCTCAATTTTGTGATCGGAGTCATAATATGCTCTTTACTGAGCATGAATGCATTGTTCTCAAGCCTGATGTGGTCATTCCTCATGAGCACATCCTGCTTAGAGCCCCTAGGAAAGGGAACATGTACAAGATGGACTTGCAAGAAACATCTCCTTCTAGAGAAGTTTTATGGTTTCTGACTAGAGCCAATAGTGATGAGTCTTTCCTATGGTATAAAAGAACGTGCCATGTAAACTTTAAGAACATGAATAATTAATTAAGAATAATTTGGTAACTGGAATCTCACATAAGGTATCTCACAACCCTGAAAGGGAAGCAACATAAGGTATCTCACAAGAAAGAATTTACAAGTGATGACCATTGTGTCTAAAGCCAATACCGAAGAAAGAGTTTACAAGTGATGACTATTGTGTTGCATGCCTGAAAGGGAAGCAACATAAGGTATCTCACAAGCCTAAGGAAATGAACTCCATCACTACACCCCTACACTTGTTACATATAGATCTCTTTGGCCCCACCAGTGTAATGAGTCTAGGAAGGACCTCTTACTGTTTAGTGATCACAGATGACTTTATATGATTCACTTGGGTCTTCTTCCTTAGAACTAAGGATGAGACTCTTGAGATTCTGAAGAATTTCATCTTAAAGATTGAGAATCAATCTGATCACAAGGTCAAGATCATAAGATGTGATCAAGGAACTAAATTTAAGAACCAAATCCTTGATACATTTTGTGATGAAAAGGGTATTACAAGACAATACAATGCTCCCAAAACTCCTCAGCAGAACGGTGTTGCTGAGAGGAGAAACAGGACACTAATTGAAGCTGCAAGAACCATGTTGTCTGACTCTAAGCTGCCCATCACCTTCTGGGCAAAGGTAGTCAACACTGCCTGCTATATGCATAACAGAGTTTTAGTGGTCAAGACTCATGGCAAGAATCCTTATGAACTTTGGCACAAGAGGAAACCTTTCATTGGTTTTCTCAGGTCATTCGGATGTCCTTGCACCATCTTGAATACCAAAGATCAAATTGCCAAGTTTGCTAAGAAATCAGATGATGGACACTTTATTGGATACTCTTCTCAAGCTAAGGCTTATAGAGTATACAATCTCAGAACTAAAATTGTTGAAAAGTCAGCCAATGTGACTTTCAATGAACACACACCCTGTGTGGTTGGTTCTGGTCCTGATTGGCTATTTGATCTTGATCTAGTTACTAACTGTTTTAACAAATCTTGTGAGAATGTTTCACGATCTGTAGAAAATCTAAATACAGGTGATCCTGTTCCAAAATTTGAGCTGAGAAGATCTTCAAGTCACACATCTTCAGCTCCAGTTGGAACTACTTCTGCAAATGACGTGTCTATCAGCACTACAATGACAAACTCAGCTGATACATCTGGGGTGCCTTCAAATTCTAGCTCAGAGGCTCCACAACCATATAAGAATACCTCAACTGTGGAAGACAACCATGGTGGTGGTGACAGTGATCAAGAATTTCTTGAGGCTACTAATTACACCATAGATGACAACACCAATGATGTCACACACTGCTTGGATCAAGCTTCTCTTGATAAGTGTGCTGATGTGGTGGGAGAAACATCTATGCCAAATCTAAATTTCTCTAATTTAGATCTTTCTTAGCAACTTGCTATGATCCGTCAGCTTAGGATCCATAAGTCTCACCCTACCACAAACATCATTGGAGATGTTGTCACATGGGTAAGAACAAGAGGAAAAACCGATGAAGCAAATGTTTGTCTTCACTCTTGTTTCCTATCCCAGATAGAGCCAAAGAAGGTTGATGAAGCTCTAAAGGATGGAACTTAGGTTGAAGCTATGCAACAGGAGCTGCTTCAATTCAAAAGGCAGAAAGGTTGGAACCTTTGTCCTCTTCCTCATGGGAAGACTACCATTGGAACCAAATGGGTGTTTAGAAATAAGTAAGATGATAGAGGCATTATCATCAATAAAAAATCCATACTAGTTGTTCAAGGATACACACAAGAAGAAGGGATTGACTACATTGATGTCTATGCTCCAGTAGCAAGACTAGAAGCTGTTAGGATATTCCTGGCATTTGCTACATCCAAGAACCTCAAGGTCTTTCAGCTTGATGTAAAATGTGCTTTTCTGTATGGAGTGATTGATGAAGAGGTATATGCCAAACAGCCACCTGGTTTTGTAGATTTTGATCATCCTGATTATGTCTGCAAGCTTGACAAAGCTCTTTATAGGCTACATCAGGCACCCAGGAATTGGTATGAGACAGTGTCTGAGTATCTTTCCAATCATGGATACAGGAGAGGTACTATAGATGGAACTCTCTTCATCAAAGGACAGGGAAATGACATTCTGCTAGTTCAAGTATATATGGATGACATGTACGACCCCGTTCCCGGGACGCTTACAGTTGGTTTCTCATCACACATAAAACATATAATTACATTTGTCTTACGAAAAGGTTGCTGCGGAAACATTCAAAAATGACATCACATTTCATTATAAAAACTTTTGCCAACTAATAAATTGTCAATCAGTTACAAAATACATTGTTGCATTATATCACAAAAGCATTAAATTAATGGATGCCATCCCAAAAGAGCTGAGTAGCCACCTCATGCCATCCTCAACAACCATTACCTGCCAACTGGAAACACATCAAAGTCAGCATTGCTGAGTGAGCTCTAGTTTTATAAAATAAAACATACTTTTCTTTCGTTAAAACCTTTCTTTTCTTTCATGCAATCACACATCATATGTACACATAGATAATAACATTATTATTTTCTTCGTTCGTTTATTCATCTTTACATATTTTCTTGCGCATCGGATATCTTCCGTACCAATACCATATGCTACACCCCGAACTATTTAGCTACTGGGCTGAAGTCTATAAATAGACAGCTAAACACGGTGCCATAGTACTAGGGGTAAGCGGTAGAGGTTCTATATAAATGGTCGACCATGGAGAAGGACCCCGATATGCATCCTCTCGGGTAGTGAACCCGCACACCGTTGGGCTAACACCTTCAATGGCGTGTCCCGATATCTAATACTAGCAAGGCTTTCATTACTTTCATCGTTCATTAATGCATGCATTCCTCATGTTCCACTTTTCATTATCTTCCACTTTACGTTACGTAATACTTCATTTCATTCATTATCATAACACGTAAAGCCACAACAAAGGTAAACATACATCATAATAAGGAACATCAGCATGCACAATCATCACGTCATACAAGGCAACATCATACATAAATAACATGCATCATGCATAAACATGCAACATCATCATGCCCAACATGATCTCTAAAGCCTCAATCGTCACCTTACATGAACTTACGAGAACCCTAACGTCAAAACTTACATCTGCACTTTCCCCTGAAAGTCACAAGTTAAACTACACTTCACCTTGGGTGCAACAGCCCTATTCGGGCATATGGAAACCCTTCAGTCACATGGCCTCCATGCGAATGAACCAATATGGATGAACACTCATGCGAATGAACACCTAATCGTGCGAATGGACTAACGCGGATGGACCTCACGCGAATGGACTAACGCGGATGGACCTCACGCGAATGGGACTAATGCGGATGAGCACTTATGCGACTGGACCTTCAATCGCATGACCTCCATGCACTGGACCTGCACTCGTGCGAATGGACCTCAATCGTGCGATTGGACCCCAATCGCACCCTATTCGGTCGTATGGCCTCCATTCGGTCTCCAGTCAGTCGCCTAGCCCTAGCTGATGTAGAATGCAGTTCTAGCCCAACGCAAACTCCCCTTTTCGACCTCCAAACTCGTCTAAACTCATTCTAAGCCTAAATCGACCATCCTAAACCTTAAGGATGCATACCATAACACCATTCAAGCGCACACAAGCTCAAAAATAAGGCTCAAACGCATCATACACACACATACACATACACAAACGGGTCAAACATGCACCCACACGAAAACCCGATTTTCAAATGTTTTCCAACCCCAAATCAACCAAAAATATTTAAAGGAGGGGTCCTAGAACTCACACAAACGACCACGAAGAGAAGAGCTTCGATTTGACTTGCTTCTCAACGATTGTGGCTCATTCAAACCAACTCGAACCAACCTTCTTCCTCTTTTCTTCCTTTCTCTCTTCTTGTCTTTCTTTTGGCTGAAATGTGAGTGTGGGGAGAGGGTAAGGGCTGCCCTCTCCTCATATACTCCCACTCACCTGACTTCCTTTCGTTGGCGAGTTTGGTCCCTCGACTTAGGACTTTATTTCTTTTTCTTCCTTCGTCGGCTTCAAAATAAATAAATAATCGGGTGTTACCAGTCCACCCCCTTTAAATAGGTTTCATCCCCGAAACCTGTTATTCCTCGAACAAACATGGATAATGTTGCCTTATTTCTTCCTCAGTTTCCCACGTTGACTTGGATCCTTTCTTGTGCTTCCACTATACACGCACGAGAGGAACCACTTTATTTCTCAGTCTTTTCTTTCTTCGATCGATGATTGCCACTGGTTGCTCCACATAATTGAGTCATTCGTCTACTTCGATATCCTCTAGTGGAACAATCATATCTTCGTCTGCCAAGCACTTTCTCAGATGAGATACATGGAACGTTGGGTGAATTCCACTTAACTCATCTGGTAACTCCAATCTATAGGCACCTCTCCTACTAGAGCGATGATTCGGAAAGGGCCTATATATCTTGGGCTCAACTTGCCCCTCTTCCTGAATCGGATAATACCCTTCCAAGATGAGACCTTCAACATAACCCGGTCACCCACCTGGAATTCAATCGGTCTGCGACGTTTATCAGCATACGACTTCTGTCTATCTTTGGCTACCTTCATGAAGGCCTTGATCTTTTCAAGCTTCTTAGTCATAGCCTCGATCACCTTGAAGCTTCCCACCTCCTTCTGACCAATATTACCCCAACAAACGGGTGTTCTGCATCTCCTAGCGTATAGCATCTCATATGGTGGCATACCAATGCTGGCATGATAGCTATTGTTGTATGAGAATTCGGCTGGTGGTAGGTGGTAATCCCAACTTCCCCGAAAATCAATCACACATGCCCGAATCATGTCTTCCAATGTCTGAATGGTCCTCTCTGACTGACCATCAGTTTGGGGATGATAAGTCGTGCTAATGTGTAACCTCGTTCCCATGGCGTCGTGGAATTTCTTCTAGAATTTGGATATAAACCGAGTGTCACGATCAGATACAATAGACACCAGTACACCATGACGAGTTACAATTTCCTTGATGAACAGATCAGCCAACCTGTCAGATGAGTATGTCTCGCGGATCAGTAGGAAGTGAGCACTCTTCGTTAGACGGTCCACAATCACCCATATAACATCATACCCTTTCGGAGTACGCGGAAACTTCATAATGAAATCCATGGTGATGTGCTCCCACTTCCATTCCGGTATATCCAAAGGTTGGATCTTCCCATACGGCTTTTAATGCTCAGCCTTCACCTGTAGACAAGTAAGGCACTTACTCACATACTCCACCACGTCGCGTTTCATACCCGGCCACCAATAATCCTTTTTCATATCTTGGTACATTTTTGTGGCACCTGGATGAATGGAGTATTGAGTCTTGTGAGCTTCATCTAAAATCTTCACCCGTAGATCCCCAAAACGAGGAATCCACGTTGTATCGAATCGAGTTCTAACACCAAGCGTGTTTTCACCCAATTCTGCGACCAGGCCTCTCATCCTCTCTGATCTTCTTTCAGTGCCTCATCTTGAAACTCTTTGACTTGCTTCATCATATTAGAGGTCATGATCAGCTGATATTCTTTCACCCGAATTGGTTCGGGCCTCTCCTTTCGGCTAAGGGCATGAGCTCCCACATTGGCTTTGCCTGAATGGTAATGGATCTCACAATCATAGTCCTTTATCAGTTCCAACCATCATCTCTGCCTCATATTCAGGTCCTTCTGCACAAAGAAGTACTTTAAGCTCTTGTGGTCGGTGAAGATGGTGCACTTCGTTCCGTACAGATAGTGCCTCCAAATCTTTAGTGCAAAGACCACAGCTGCTAGCTCCAAGTTCATGAACCTTCAACTGTCAGGATGCATAGGATGTAACCTTCCTTCTTTGCATTAATACACAACCCAACCCCAAGTAGGAAGCATCAGAATAAACCACCAGATCTTCACTTCCATCGGGTAAGGACAAAATAGGAGCTTGAGTCAATCTCCCCTTAAATTCTTCGAACGCCTTCTCTTGAGCTTGACCCCATACAAATTTCACGTCCTTCCGGGTCAACTTGGTTAGTGGAGAAGTAATCTTAGAGAACTCTTGGATAAATCTTCTATAATAGCCCGCCAAACCCAAGAAGCTACGAATCTCGGATGGCATCTTAGGAGACTTCCATTGCATCACTGCCTCCACCTCAGCCGGGTCCACCATAATCCCGTCAGGATTTACCACATGACCCAAGAACTACACTTTGCGTAACCAGAACGCGCACTTAGAGAATTTTGCATACAACTTCTCCCTCCTCAATGTCTCCAGAACCTCCCGAATATGACCGCCATGCTCAATCTCACTCTTTGAATAAATTAGGATATCATCAATAAACACAATCACTGATTATCCAACATCGGCCGACACACCCGATTCATCACATCCATAAAAGCAGCTGGCGCATTGGTTAAACCAAAAGACATGACAAGAAACTCGTAGTGATCGTAGTGCGTGCGAAAAGCTGTTTTAGGGACATCCTGCTCCTTCACCTTCGACTGATGGTAACCAGATCGAAGGTCTATCCTTGAAAACCAACTAGCACCTTAAAGTTGATCGAACAAATCATCTATTCTCGGTAAGGGGTATCGGTTCTTCACTATCAACTTATTCAGCTCATGGTAGTCAATGCACATCCTCATACTACCGTCCTTCTTCCTTACAAACAGGACCGAAGCACCCCAAGGAGAGATACTCGGTCTAATGAACCTCTTATCAAGCAGCTCTTGTAGCTGCTCCATCAACTCTTTCATATCCGTGGAATCCAATCGATACAGTGCCTTGGCAACAGGTTGGGAACCCGGTATCAAGTCAATCTGGAACTCGATCTCACGGTCAGGTGGCACTCTTGATAAGTCTTCTGGGAATACATTTGGAAAGTCACACACAACCAGTACATCGGACAGTTGTGATGTTGGCGTATCCACATCCTTTACATGGGCCAAGTAGGCACTACATCCACGCCTCATACACTTTCCCGCCACCGCCATCGAAATCACCTTCGGAATCGTAGTAACCCGATCACCATAAACCGTCACTGAACTACCATCAAGCGCTATCAAACGACTCATCTTCTTGCGAGACATAATGTTCACCTCGAAGTCTGCCAACCAATCCATGCCAAGAACCAAATTGAAACCACCTAAGGTCATCACAAACGGTCTAACAGGAAACTTATGACCCTCTAGCTCCACATCACAGTTCTCTATCATCTCAGAAATCCTGATAGACTTACCTATGCCAGTTTCTACATCAAAGGGTGTATCAACACGTCAACTACTAACAGGCAGCTTAGCACAGAAAGCAGCAGAAATAAAACTTTTACCGGCACCTGAATTAAATAACACAGAAGCTAAAGTTTGGTTCGCCGGAAACATGCTGGACACGACATCAGGGTCCGTCCTAGCTTCCTCCTATGTCATAGTGAATGCCCTGGCGCTCTCCTTCGGTCCTTCACCTCCCGTCTTCTTTGCCCCGGAACCCTCAGCCCTCGGCTTCTTACAATCCTTGCTCATATGACCACTTTCCCCACAGTTAAAACATTTGCCCGCAAGGCAATCCTTTGCGATGTGCCCTGTCTTCCCACATTTGAAGCACACATTCAATCCCATCCTACACTCTCCTGCATACTCCCTTCCACACTTGCCACACCTCTTTGACCCCACACTCGAGGTGGCCCCATGGCGGTCGTCCACCCGTGCCTTTTTGTTACTCGTCGAGGCATCACCCCGACCAAACCTTTTCCCGTTCCAGTTCCGATCACCAAACCTCATGATATAGCCTCCCTGCCAAATCGACCGCCAACCTAAACATGCTTGGTCGGGCGGCGATCATATGCCTACGAACATCCACCGGTAAGCCCTGAATGTAGCTCTTGATCTTCCGAGACAGAGGCGTCACCTGATCCGCCACGAGCCGTGCCATTTCATTGAATATGGTGGTGTACTGCTAGTGTGTCATGGTTCCCGCCTCCAACTGCAGGAAATCTCTCTCTATCGTATCCATCTCCCTATGAGGGCAGAACTCCTCAATCACCATCTTCTTCAACTCCTCCCCCCTCATCCTTCCTATCGCCCGGCTACCCTCGGCTTGGACAATATTGTCCCACCAACACAGAGCTGAGTCCACAACGAGTGGGTATCAAACTTTACCTTCTGGTCCACCCGGCACTCGCTGATATCAAGAACAGCCTCCATTTCCCTCACCCATTGGTGAGCGGCAGCAACAGTGTCGTTACCATCAAAGGTAGGGGGCTTGCATCTCATAAACACCCCATAGTTACAGCCTTGTGCTGTCTCCGGCATAGGATCTTCTTCTTCCTCTTCGTCATCAGATGGAACCGTTTTAGGCTTTGGTTGTTCCCGTCCTCCCGAGGACCTATTCCTCTCCTTTCTTTCCCCTTCTCTTACTGCCTTGATCACTTCGGTCAACATAGACGGTAGGATCATCTGCATGACCTAAGGAACTTCTTCCACCATAGCCTCCTTTGCTGAGGCTCTCAGATTGGCGCTGTCGTCGCCACCCTCCGGTGCTATGATCCATCAGCTTAGGATCCATAAGTCTCACCCTACCACAAACATCATTGGAGATGTTGTCACATGGGTAAGAACAAGAGGACAAACCGATGAAGCAAATGTTTGTCTTCACTCTTGTTTCCTATCCCAGATAGAGCCAAAGAAGGTTGATAAAGCTCTAAAGGATGGAAGTTAGGTTGAAGCTATGCAACAGCAACAGCAACAACAACACTTGGTTTATGGTACCCAAAGAATCCTGACACCAATAGCTAGAAACCACTCCCTTGGACATACTCAAAGTATGTTCAGGACATACTCAAGAGATTCAACATGACTGATTGTAAGATTGCTAAGAAAACCATAGCTAGAAACCACTCCCTTGGACCTCACCTTGAGGGGGAGTGTGTAGATGAACACTTATCCAGGGCTATGATTGGGTCTCTTATGTAACTTACTGCTAGCAGGCCTGATATTATGTTTGCTACATGTATTTGTGCAAGATATCAAGCCAACCCTAAGATGTCTTACCTTATCACTGTTAAAAGGATTCTAAGATACCTCAAAGGTGCTTTAACACTTTGTTTATGGTACCCAAAAAATCCTGACATAAATCTGTATGCTTATATAGATAGTGATTATGGTGGTTGTAACATGACTGTAAAGTCTACATCTTGGAATCTTTTTAATTAAAACTTCCAAAGATAATTTACCTTCGGAAACTTTTTAACTTCCAAGAAAACTACTTTTTGAGCAAAAGTAAACTACTTTTTCAGAGGTGGGATCGACATCCGGATTTAAAAGTTTATCGTCTTTCATTGAACTTTATCAGAAATCCCTCTCACATATAAAATAACGGTTTCCCCCTCTTTCTATCATTTGTTCTTCCTCCAAACCTAAAACCCCAAATTTCTCTCTGAAATTCTTTCTTCCTTCTTTCTTCATCTTTAGCTACTTCACAATGCCGAATCTCGCTCAAAGAAATGATCCCAACTTTACCATGCAGCTACACACGCAACATAATCAGGTTGCTCTGTTAAGCTCTGAGAAAGATCCTCATTTCTCAGAGATTTGTCAATTCTTAGCTTTGTCAAACTACATCACCTCCCTAACCATTGATCATCCACTCTATGAGGATCGTCTGCTTGATTTTTGGAAGACCTACCAGGAGGTCGTAATGGATGGGGAGAAGGCACTGTCTGCCACAGTGTAGGGGAGAATAGTCTTCATCACTCCGGCGATCATCAACATGCATCTTCAGCTGGATGATGAAGAAGGTGAGGTGTTCTTCCCAAAGGAAGTTGTAAATCATTCCTTTGAGCAAATGGGATATGAGGGAGATTTCTCTATAAGACCTTTAGGAAAGGGAAGGTCTCATCCTAATGGAGATTCCTGCTCCATGTGGTCATCCATAGCTTATCAATAAGCATGGTGGATAGGACCAGATTCCTGAGGATCTCTCATTCATCATCCATGGAATGATTCAGGGAGTTAACTTCAGGTTTTCTCAGTTGTTTATACCAACTTGCTTGCTAACTTAGACTCCTTGAAATATTACATGTTTCCTAGATATGTCCAGTACATTCTTAACTGTGAACTGGGCTCATAGTTAAGGGAAATAGGTAACATTCTGAAACTGGGACAAATGAAGCCCGACATCTTTAAAATACTGAGAAAGCCCACAATTGGCTTCTCTGGGGTAGAAATAGCCCTAGTCCCAAAAATGTTAGAGCTTATTGCTCAAGGTGGCAACCTAGCAACACAAGCTAGTGTTGAACCCACACCTACTATTCCCTACCACCTACACAGCCTCAAATCACCCTCACTTACAAAAGGAAATCCAAACGAACCCCCTACTCAGACTATTCAGTCTGTGGAGGTCCCCATACACTCACCCTTACAGGCAGAAGTGGACACTCAAGCTCCCACTTCTCCTGAGGAGCAGACCACTCCCATCTCTTCAAGAATCAGTGCTGAGGTTCCTCATGCTCAGCCTGATGAGCTCATTAGCCCAACTGTCTTAAGCCATCACTCTGAGTCTCAACACTCAAGTGATCAACCTTCAGGGGACAGTTACCATCCCTAGCCTATAGATCTCAACCAACCAATTCCCAACCTTGATTTTTATACTGATGAAGATCTAGGTTTCAGTGAGTACCATGATTCTCTCTTCTTTTCCCCTACTCAAGAGAGATGAGTGCTTCTGAGGCTCCTATTTCTAGCCCCCATCAGTCACCTACTACTGAGGTGGACACTTCTGAACCTGTTTAGGATGTCCATATGGAAGAGGCTCTCACTTTTGAAAGTGATTACATCATTAAGACCTCAACCATGGTAACTCAGCCCACTGTCATCTCAACTGAGACTGCCAGTGAGCAGAGGAAATCCAGCAGCTAAGAACCTGAAGCTGGTGGTGAGACTAAGGACTTTGGTCCAGTCATCTCATCCCCCAATGATTCTTCTGATGAGGATAAGGGGAATCTGAGACTAAAAGTGCACAAACTGTCTAAAACATGCCCTTATTTAGTCTCAAAGGTCAGTTACCTTGAATCTCAGCTGACTATCTTACACAACAGGATCAATGATCAGCAACTTTAGATTTCTTATCTTAAGGAAAAACTAGCTGGGAGACCCTTAAGAAGAGCTCAACCAGAAACACAAGAACCTGTGGATGTGATTGACCTATCTTCCAGCTCACCTATGCAAGTGGATGATGCTACCAAAAAAGGGGAGAAAGTCTGTTAGGATCAGTGATCTATGTTTGATTGATTGACGAGTATTGCAGCGGAATTCAAAAAATGAATTAGTCGATTCACAAGAACAAAACGATATTCAATGAAGAACAAAGACGTTATAGAAGAGAGAATATCTGCAAATATATTTCATTCAATATTCGCTTTCGTGGTAATAGAATGTCACATTTATGATTAGTTCGACACCTCTTATATAAGAGATGTGACGTGTGCTGATGTCACTTGATAGTGACATCTAACAGATTTATTACAACTGAAACACAACTACTGAAGATGTCAAAACAGCTGACATCTTCTTACAAAAAGTTCTAAGTGTTATCAGTTGTTATAACTACTGAAATATAAAACTACTGAAACTACAACGACTGAAGAACAAGCTCTTCAGTCGTTTTACAAAACTACTGAAACTAGAAATATAAAACTACTGATATCACAACTACTGAAGAAGTACTCTTCAGCAGTTGTGACAAACTACTGACGCTTCAGTACTTGATCTTCAGACTTTGACTTTCAGATGTTTCATCAGCTGATGACTTCAGTAGATATCATCAGCTGATGTCTTCAGTCTTTGTCTTCAGACTTTGTACATCAGTTGTTGATCTTCAGCACTTGTAGACTCTTCAGCTGTTGTACTTCAGTACTTTGGTCTTTCAGCTTCAGCACTTGTATTCTTCAGTTGTTCAGCTTCAGTACTTGTGTTCTTCAGCTGTTGTACTTCAGCACTTTAGTTTTTCAGCTGTTGAGGTCTTCAGCACTTGATCTTCAGCTGTTAAAGTCTTCGGCACTTGTCAAACTGCTGATGAAGCTTTTCAGCAGTTGTTGTGATACCATGTGGGACTTAGAGGTTTTCTGATCTTGGCTCATTGGTTCTTTTGGTCCAACAAACTCCCCCTGAACCAATGCAGCCAAAACCTCTAAATTATTTATTATCCCACTTATTGTTGGCAAAAGATTGGTCTTTTTCCTTCTTGATCAGTAGAGAAGATGACCCATGTAAGCTCCGGCCTGGGAAGAAATCTCAGATATTTGTTTGGCAATGTATGAATGGGAACTCTGTTTTGGGGAACTGGACACAGAGTTGTTATCCCATTCATGAGATTTACTTCCCCATAATGAGTCTGTATGACTCTCGAACATAGGCCTCAAGGAGAACAACTTGTTCCTCCTTGGAAAGTTCTTCTACTCCTCCTTCGAAGAAGAACTCTGGACCATAGTAATCAGATAAGTACTTCATGGTCCTGCCATTTTTCAGCTCCACTGTAGTTACCTCCCTATAGACAAATTCATCAGGATGGGTGCCTTCAAGGAGTAACTGGAGCTCATTCTTCTGGATGTCTTCAAGCTTTTTATATAACAACCCCTTTTAATCATCTTGTTTTCTAGTAAGGCTTGAGGGGTCATCTTTGCTTGATGAGCTTTCTTGAATTCATCAATGATTTCCCAAGGTGTGACTACAATGGCCAACATAATGGTAGAATCTATTGTTTTTCTAACCTGGCCATTGTATCTGTGTGGAATAGTTCTTTTATGGATTCTAGAACTCACCCTAGGGTCTGGCCATACTCTCACTCTCTCCTTCTGATACTGAAAAGTGTGCCTGAGAGTGTACAGCCTCTGAGCATGCCCTTTCATGGCTTGTATAGATGATGACTGAGGAAATTCCTTGTCAACCATCTTCAATAGTTGCTCATCATGCTGTTTCTACTGTTCTTCATCTTCTATCTTGACTCTAACCATCTCCCTTGAGAGTCAGGTGTGGTGATCATGGGTTGACTTCTGGGTTTTGGTAGCTTTAGAACAGCAGAGAGTGGCAGACTATCATCTTCATCTCTTCTTCTTCTTCTTCTTCCATCCTCAGCACCCTTCTCCTCCTTCTAGGTGCATCACTGGATGATGGTTGGGTTGGTAAGGGAATTGGTTTTGAAGAATGAGGATGTTTGACTTTGGCTTAGAGATTGGTTTGGAGATTTGAGGGGTAGGCTGTTTTTGAGTGGGTGGAGGGAAGGTTGATCCAGCATCTTTGTAGTAGTTTCACCTTTGTAAGTTTAGCCATTTCTAACCTTTTACCAGCCCCAGCCTTCATCAAGGGCTTCACAATACCCCTTGTGGAATTGCTCAGACAGACAGATTCTGGTGGCTATAGCCAGAATACTGTCCCTGGTCCACGCGCGAATCTCCATTAAAGATCTTCCTAAGTATTTTGCAATGAAGCGTATCATGATCTCCAATCTCTCTTTTTCAGAGCATCATACCCAGCCCATCGGGTTTGAATCTCTTGCACTTCCAACCTTCTGATCTCACTATCCAATGTGGCTGTATCAAACCCTTGCCTGAAGAGTTGTTCAATTATTTTATCCATGGATCGGCTGTGTATAGTATCAGCTTCTTTTACCAGCTCCCAGGATTTGTCTTCAGCAGTATGATCATCAGCACTTTTCTTTCGCTTGTAAGTGAGCAGTGATTGCTTTTCTTTCTCCTCCTCTTGGGCTTGCTTCTCTTCCTCTGTTTTCTTTCCTCTTCTTTTCTTCACTGCAGTACTCTCCCCCTTTTTGGATGCATTGGAGGAAGGGGTTTGTACCGCAGAAAGAGTCTTTTGCACAGCATCCTCAATCAAGGTTGTAAAGTTGAGGAAAGCCTCTCATCAATGGCTTTATTCACAATATCAGTGATTATGGGTGTGATGAGAGGGAGGGAATTTTGAAGTACAGCACCTATTTGCTCAGGAGGGTTCTGTTCCTGAGAATAGGGCCTGAAGCAGAGGCAGGTGGTTGAGTTTGGAGTGGCTCAGTGTTTGGGGAACCTTCAACTGAAGGTTCCATCTGTGGGTTGGTGGAGGCAGATGGTCTTTCTCCTTGTGAGAGTTGGTCAAGTAGGTTTTGCAGCCTACTGACTTTCTCTTAAGGATTGTGTTCTGGGCAAGAACATCGTAGAAAAAGCCCAGGTCATCATCAGCCGAAGCTGAATCATCTGACCTCCTGCTTGGAGCAGGATTTACATGCACTGGGTGTAGACCAGTTGGTGCATGTGCCCCTTTTGCTTGGTACTGGGGACTTCCAGCCTCAGGACAATGTCCATCATCAGCTGTTGCCTCTAGTGAGGTCTTAGCAATGTTACCAGCCTCATTCTGATCATGTGCTGATTCAGAAGAGGTGGCAGCCTCACTAGATATTCTAACTCCTTATCTACACCAGGAGATAAAGTGGTAAACCCCTGTGTTGTGGGTTCTCAATTGCACTGTGTTCTCCCCCTCAATTGTAGAGGTGTTCCCGTAGTAAGTGGTTTCTGGGGAGGGGGTGAGGAGTGCGGTTGAGTCAGCACTTGTGCAATATTAAAGTTGGGCTGTGAGGTGGAGGGGCGGTTGTATGGGGGGTGAAGGGATAGAAGCAGTGTGCACCTGGGAGGTTGGTTCTTCAATGGCAATCCCTCAAGTGAGGAAGATCCCAGATGTGTAGGTACCCCTTGTGTGGGCTGCAGGCTCCTGTTGAGAGGAATCCTAAGCAGCTATGGCTGGAAGAGTCCTTATATCCACTAGGGGGTTTGGACCAGTGGATATCTCCTGCGTTTGTGTTGCAGGGGCATCCTTAGAGGACTCATTCACTGAGTAGCCGTTTTGGGTTTTTTGGTGGGTTTGGTGGGGACTTTGATTTGGAGGTGGTGGCTGTGGTTCAGCTGCGCGGGTTTGCGCAGCTTGGCAGCCAATTTGAGTGTCTGGTCAGAGTTGTGCTGGGAGTATACTTCCAGCAGAACAGCCGTAGCAGGGACTCCCAAGCCAACAAGTCCCTCGCATTAAGCTGGTTTGTAATGATGGCCATTAAGAACCGTGGATATAGTATCCAACGGTTAGCAGTTAGTTTTGAGCCATATCCTTGAGCCCGAAAATATTATTTCTGAAAAGTTTAAAGGTTGTGCTCAAGAATAGAATACATACCTGCTGCCACTTTGTCGACATTTGATCCCAAGACGAAGTCTAAGAGCCAAACATACATTCACCATGTGAAAAATTAGGCGTTCGGCGTCATGGAAGTGTTTCTTCATGATAGTGGAGGCACTGAGATTGCCGTGATATCATGTTGGGCAAAGGATAGATCTGTGGTGCCCTTCGATATCCAGCAGGGGAAATAGCATCATCCAGATGAAGAATTTGAGGATTATTGCAGGAGTGATGACCACTTCTTTGTTGTTAACGACCGACTGGAGAGGATGGTGTGTTGTTCTCCCCAGTGGTAATAGTAACGTTCATCCAAAACTGTGGAGAGATTCGGCATGTAGAATGGGATTCAAAAGAAATGCCGTTTTTGTATTGGGATGAACCATAAGATCGATAGCAGTATCGAACTTAGCCCAGACAGGCGATTAGTAAGGTAGGCAAACAGTTGTGTCGCGGTTTAATTTGCATGGACGCCATTGAGAAGAGAAAAGTTTGGAGAGGAACGTTAGGTTTGAAGATTAAGCATTGAAGGATTAGGTCAGGGATATTTATAGGGTACGGGTAAGGAAAACGACTGAAGGATGTGTTTTAGTCATCAGTAGTTTTAAACGACTGTTGACATGGGATTATCCTTTCAGACGTTTGAAACAGCTGAAGTCGTGGGTTAGGCACAGAAGTTAGAAACTACTGAAGACTATGGTTTTGACTTCAGATGATTGAAACAATTGAAGACTTGGTGTTTGTCATCAGTAGTTGTGAAATACTGAAGACAGTGGTTTTGTCATCAGCTGGTAAAAACAACTGAAGACTTGGTATTAGTCATCAGTAGTTATAAACTACTGAAGACATGGTTTTGCTTCAGTTGTTTAGAATGAAACAGCAGGTTGTTGAAACAACTGAAGAGAAAGTTCTCTTCAGTAGTTGTCGTCAATTCATAGCCTTCAGCTGGTTCATGCTGTCCTCAACACTTACTCATCAGATTGCATCTGAATTTCAGGGTTTCATAGGATCAGTACTTATCTGTTTATACTGATTTCAGTAGTTGTAACTACATCAGTAGTTTTAATACATCAGTAGGTTGGAACAGATAAAGTACATCAGTACGTGTGAGGAATTTACCCATCAGTAGTTATAAAAACTACTGAAGGGAAAAGGACTCATCAGTACTTATATGTGACATGGGTACCAATGATCATTAGTAATTACTACTGAAATCATCAGTAGTTGTCACTTATTCTAGCTGCAGCATCATACCAAGCCTAACACGAGGTTTTCGA